>UXSR01000154.1:0-66606 GCA_900604375.1 Mesocestoides corti
ATCCTCACTGGTCTAAAAGGCGAACTTTTCATGGGTCAGGTCATAAATGGAAGTGTGAGGTGGTCTGTCTGCAACAAAATAATAGGAAAAACAAACTGGAGTCACGGAAGTGAAAGAACAGAATTTATGCCGAATGCTGAATTGGCACATCCAGAGAAGGAGTTGATGTGTGTCTGGTGGGATTGCAAGGTCATGAGTTCTTGCGAGCTTCTTCCACGTGGCCAGACAATAACTGTGGCGAAGTACTGGGCGTAGCTCACCCAAGTCACTGTTGAAGTCCAAACAAAACGTGTTAATTTGGTCAATCGAAAGGGTGCAGACATTCATCGCGACAATGATGGACAACATGTCGCTCAACAGACAGTGCAACTGCTAAGGGAGTAAAGATGTCAAATTCTCCAGCACCCGTCCTACTCCCCTGCCTCTGCCGCTTCAAACTTTTATGCGTTCCCTTCTCTTGGATGCAATTTGAGTGGCAACATTGCTGGTTTCATGAAAGACGCCAAAAAGATATTATATCAAGCCACAACTTATCGGAGAAAACATCACACGGCGCCTACAAAGGAGGATTTTAATGGCTCGTAAAACATCAGAATACAGTTGGAGGTAACAATGGATAGCACATTATTGACTAAAAAACAATACTTATTTTTACAGAAATGTTTATACATAATTCGATTTTAGATCACCCAATGGCAAAAGATTAGACATCTGGCTGGACTGGTTCTCGTGAAATAGTTTGCGGAAATCATTAAGTCCCCGCATAATTGCAATGTTTTAATTAGTAGATGGGGTTTGGCAACACTATCTTACTACGGGGCAATGCAAACGACTGAATAGAGAAGAAAACCTTGACGTGGGATATTGGAAAGAAAACTGAGGCTAAGCCAGGAAATATTAAACATTAGTTACTCTGTGACTTTTCTATGTGCCCTCGTTATTGCCGAACCTCATACGATGCGCAAATTGGCGTGATAAATTTTAATAAGCAATTATTACTTTTGGAGTGTTAGCTACCGCGCCCCCTCACGAAATCTAATAACAAAATGTGATCGAGGGAAGTTCTTCATTCATTTTCCCGTCTGTTTATCTGCGCATATTTCTTTACTGGCCAAATCCAAATATTGGAGTTATGCAAATTTATGGAGCCCTTTCACACCATGGTTTATTTATAAAAAAGACCTAATGTCTGAACCGTGCTACAGACCATTAAAAGAATCATATTTGACATAATATCAGCCCGAGACAACTAGTTTTGCTACTACACTAGTGCCATTTAGAATTTTTCATAGTAAAATGAGGCAGTAGTGTTTTGGCCTCGAGATACTTGAATAGTAGAATTGCTGAACGCATTTCATAAAATACACCAAACCAAAAAATTGTTGTTTTATGTTGTTCAACCTACTGGTCTGGATTATTATGGATGGTGACTTCGTTTAATATGAAGCTTAAATATGATTTATGGTACATCACATTAATTTAGTCGCTATTACAATTGATGGAGGTATACTTCACATTAAAAACGAAACGATATAAAAATGGCACCTCAGAAGGTTTATTGCGCAGTTTTAGGGGATACACAGGGCAAATGTTTGGAATGTTGGCCGCTTAGTGACCTAGAGTTAATCAGATTTGTTTGAAGCAGACTGTTATCTAAAGTTAAAACCTGTTTGCGTTTTACTTCAGCTGGAGGTAATTTCACTTGTGCGCCGATTCGGATGCACATTTCCTCTTAGGGGTGACTTCAGTTAAGCTAGTATTTAAATTATTTTGAAGGACGGTTAATCCATCGAGTGTCACACAGGAAATTTATGTTGAAGTTAGATCACCAAGTTCAGATATCGATTCCATCCACAGGCTAAAAGGACCAATTACGACTCCAAGGTCACATTGGAATTGTTAAATTCCATGCCTTATCAGTGTTATTTGGAGGACAAATTGTCAGAGCAAGTGGTGATGGTAGAAAAAGGCAAACAGATTACTCTTGCTCCATTTCTGCTCCACCCAAACTTAGCATTGCAAATGCTCAATCAAGTGTGAGGATTTATTGACCCAGCTAAAACGAAAGTCGTTTGGTAGGGATGTATGTGAGTTATAAACAGAAAAAGCATAATTTATTTGATTTACAGAAAATGTTCAATCAATATTCATTAAATGATCGGCAGTCTGATATCAGTTCATGGCTGTCCTGTCCACCCTCAGCGTCAATAATTTCATGGTTATCGGAAAAGCTCTCATGACAGCTGTTCTCGTGGACAACAGACATTTGGTCAACATCGTCTTCGTCGTAGTAATACCCACCGCGTTTTTGATTGATCGGTCGGTAACGCCTGCGTTCTTGCAGCATTTCAATTGTCGGGCGCGATGATTCTGAGGATCTGTCACTGTCACTGTCTTCTTGAGTCTTGTTTCTCTGGATTAGGACGCTCAGCGGAAGAAAGCCAGAGTTTATTTTCTGAGCTGGAGGCTTCTTTGTTTTCGGTGGCACAGCGGGAGCCTTTTCACGATCTTTTGCAGCTATGTTCATGAACACAACGTCTTCTACACACGAGCAAGGTCCTGTGGCAGCAACAGCCGTCTTCCGATATTTAATCCAGATCACCCCGGCCAGTTCAGCTGCTGAGGATGGCCCGACGTTCATGCAGATAAACCTAAGAAGGAGGACGCCGTCCTGGCCAAGAATGTCCTCGGAGAATGTTGTTGAAGCGCGCAAGTCGTCCTTTGTCTTAAAGACGTCGGCAATAGAAAGCTGTTTCTGTTCGTGCTTATCGTCTTTATTAGAGGACCCGTGAATATGAGGCAGATGTGACTTGGCGGCGATAATGTTGAAGTAAATGCAAATGAGGTTTCGAATGAAAAGCACCCGCACATACCGGAACATAAGTCTAAGAGTGGAAAAGGAAGGATAAACAACACCGTGACCTCCACAAAACAATATTATGAATGGACATAAGCAACACAGGAGGTAAGAAGAAAAAAATTTCGTCCCCTAGGGTGTGTAGCTTTTTAACATGTCTAGTTAAGGAAACTTTTCATGACACAAAATATTGGGGAAATCCATTATCCCAAGGAAGATAAGTAGGTGATCTGGGAGCTTAGCCGCCAACTAAAAAGCTTCTTCGTGTAAATCGTCATCTGCGGAAATCGGATGAAAACGTCGATCCATTGTGAGATTTAAATATGTGTTTTAGTGCCAAGCGCTTTAGGTATGCTTCACTTAATTTTCATACTGGGGTCGGATTGTTAGGTATGCGTTAGTGGCTGAACTTGCCCTTTAGAATTGCTGATTTCGTGTGACTTTAGACCCGTTCTTCACTTTCAGTTGGATTTCTAGGCTCCAATACGAGACTCATAGAAATCTCTAATTAATTTATCACGTATTTCGACCACGAAATTCCAGTTCCTCATCTTTTGGGGAACGCAAAAATCCAATCTTGATAGGTTACGCACAAAGCCACGGTACAAAATGTAAGTTTCACTGTGTTTTGGTTAGTTTGATCACCTGATTCAGATCAGTCGAACGTTAAGACGATTATTTCTGAGCAATCAATATTTACCAGGGTCATTCAAGACACAAAATCACAGCACTATCGAAACGCTCGTGACTTTTATTCCAAAATTGATTGACTTGCATTTAGCCTAAAATGTGAAAGATTGGCGTAAACGTATACCTGAGTAATTTGCTTCCATGCACACCTAAATTCTGGCTGGTTTGACTGGTAAAACCAAGGCAGCAGGATTGTTTAAAAGACACTTGAAATACGATGAAAATACCTTCAAGTATAGCATTTTTGGTCATTGATTCCACTTTTAAGTACAATGCTTGGAAATTCGTTAGTGGTAATCATTAAGTTGCCTATAAATTTTGACAGGAAAACTTGAAAAAACATGAGTGATCCTGAATTCTGAAGACGTCGATTTATGAAATAAACAACAGTGAATGGGTGCCGCTACCCTTTTTTTGATTTTCACTAATACGCATTGACATGATTCCAAATAAATGATTTTCAAATGGAGACGATAAGAATTCGCTTTGCTGGAGATCTTTTTAGACGTCATTCCATCTATTAGCGTCCTTTATTTCTTAATGACGCACATTTCGTTTCTCAAACAACATTTAATCTCGCTGAGAAAGAGTGAGGGCAGTACGAGGGATATGTTTTTCCCGCTCTGACACTTCTCAATAATTACTGGTCCATGGTCAAAATTTCTGCCTTTTCGAGTTTGTACTTTCACACATGTCTTACCGTGATGGCTACATTTTATGCGCAAACTAAAAATCCTAGTAACTGACTTAATCACTTTTACATTGCCATCATCCCATCCCTTTGGTCTAACCATGCACAAAATATAAACTATAAAATCAAGAACAAATTCATTGATTGAACAGGAACTGACTTAGCAGTCCAGGCTTGTTAAATTGTGATTCCTTGAAATATTCCAAATTGTTTAGTCTATACATAAATTTGGGCTCATGTTGTGAGAATTAAATTTGGCTGATAACACAAGCACATCACCTTTTGGTGTTGAGCTTCAATTTTTATTTAATAAATTTCCTATTTGAAACATTCGACGGGGTTGCCATAAGCAGAAAACGCTCTTCAAGTCAGTCTAAACTACTAGGATTAGGTATTTGAGAGTTTACTGATAAGGAAGTCTAAGTGATTGCATAAAAGGCAAAAGTGATATTTTAAATTGAGGTGTAGGGAGCACTGGATGTCTAAAAGTCACAATTAAGACTGTTTTATTAAAAATTGTGCAGCTCTTTTTCAAATCCTATGCTGTGGACCTAATGGCGCCAAGAAACATGAGTATAATCACTAATTCCAACTGTCTAAGTAGTAATCACTTCAATTGCCATAGGAGTTTAAAAAAGACCAAAAGGCTTTTAGGAGACTGTTTTTACTTTGCAAAGTGAATGATGCAACCCAAACTAAGGCTGTTATCACGCATTAATTGGCTATAAAAGGTGTCTTGATAATGTAACATTTTGGTGCATTGTTGCGTAACACACCCACCATAAACGCTGCCACCTCCCACAAAATGGCATTGTCCTTCTACAGAATCCACTCCAAACTTTTTGTGATGCCTTCCACCCCTAGTGTTCTATGCGGCGAGATGCCACTAACAAATTGTGCATTCAACGTGAGGGTTTGGATATTTTTTAAAGGGTTTTGTAACAAAACCTTTTCTGGGAAGACATTCAACACGTGTTGGTTTTAATCAAGCTCAGATCTTGGAATTAGAAATAAACTCAGTAGTTGAGACGCTGCGCGATTCAAGTGGTTTTAACATGTCGAAGATCCAGTAAATATAATAGACTGGGGGATATTGGGAGGTAAGTGTTGAGTCTCTTAGTACTTAAGCCTGTGTAAAGCAGAAAATCATGAGCGCTGGTCTAATAAAAACACTGATCAGTAGTGTCTACGTGTAAATGAGTAGAAATGAGGATCTGGGGGGAGTTAGGTGCTGGTTAAGTCTTCTTTTAGCTTTGTTGTTAAAGGAGAGATGGAAAAAGAAAGTCTGCTGGAAAATGGTTGCCACTTAGATTGAAACCTCAAAGTTATTGGGGAATCTGGAAGGAAGTTATTTACCTTAATGCGCAGACATTTTGCACGATCCCTAATGCCGCATTTTTAGCCTCTAACGTGTTAATGCTTCTGCGGATTCCATTCATTTACTCTCCTACAGTAATTTATGTAAGGGGGCATCAAATTCAGCCTTGTCCAGACTTATTTTAGGGAATAGGCTATTGCTCATTTAACTAAAAGTATTGGTCTTACACAGATGTAAGATACTATTAATCATTACCCTTGCAAAGAGGAAAAGGTTTTTATAATTTGCTTTATTAAATTTGAACAACCATGTGGAGGGTTCGATTTACAAAGGCAGTGGTACTAAAGGGAGATTAAAGTCAATCTGTGTGCGCGAATTCCTTGACTTCATGGCAAAGTTGTCACGCCTGCCAACACGGCAAACCGCGTCCCGTGCATGGGCTTTTAGGCTAGAGTCGTCACGTCTGGCCGACACAATACCATTAATTGTCTGGTTCATGTGTAAACAGGCTATTTAAAGGAACACTATCTTGTCATACTTGGAAATAATGTCACTAATACAGTTCTACAAGCGAGCCTCACACGACATCATGCATCTTAGAAAGGCTGATTAACATTTATTGCATATTGTTTTAGTCACGGTCAATTGAGCGCATTTTAAAGCCAAGAAAGATTAGCATCGACGTCACCCAATCTAACAACCTTAAAAAAAACGCATTAACAGATGTAGCTGACCAGAAGGTCGCTACAAATCTACTATCGTATGTTTGTCCCTGTCCATGAAGAAACAGACAGTGTAAATGAACATAAAGTACTTGTGAGTGGAGGACCCTAGCTTTAGCTGGAAATGACACGAAGTGAGCTCCATGTGAGCACTTGAAACTAAGTAAGGCCAAAACATTTGTTTGAGGCTTCACAAATTTAAGACAGTAAATGTAACCAAAAATCTGTTTTTTGAAGTGGACGCAGCTAATTCTTTCTTGCGTAATGTTAAGTTTTGCAGGGAATTACTAATGAGGCTGAGTAGAAATTGAGATCACAGCGACAGCGTATTTCTGAAATTGATTCATCACGAAGTCTTTGCAATCCTGTGTTCACAAAGACGCAGAATAAAGAAACAGCGATTCCTTATTAAACGAACCAAAGCAGTGACGGCAGGAAATTAATCTGAATCCAGCATGCATTAGTTATGACTTAGCAAAAATGCAAAAATACATTGCTTGTGTTTTTTTGTTTTTTTTGAAAACAAAGACGGTATCGCTTAATGTTCTCCATTTTTTAGTGTATCAAGCAGCACTTTTTATTACTGACTTATCTTGCAGGGTCAAAAACAAATCCTTACACGAAACGACTACTTATATTAAAAAATGTTCTTACTTGTAGCACCAACGTAGAAGACTAAGGAGATTAAGTACAGAAACGAGGAAGAACCAGAACCAGAGGAAGATGTAGATTTTTTCATTGAATATGTTTATCCGAAGGACGCACTGAATGGTGTACCGGTGCTGGTTGCTGCCCATTCGGCGCAATTCGAAGTCGCAGAGGGCCACACGAGGGAAGAATCCCGTCTGATCCCAAAAACGCGTATTCATCAAGTCACGTAGAGCCTCGATCCCGAAAATGAAGGTGTCTCCACTGAGATATCTTGGGGAGTGAAATTGTGCTTAAGAATATTTAGAATTTTTGTGCTTATTGAACAAAGAAAGCATCACAGCGAAGTTATCATTGACAAATTTTGATTGGCTTTCACCTCTTTAACGTGATGAACATTAAAAATAGGTATTCTAAAGTTTTGTAAAAGAAACCCAGTGTAAAAAGCAACTTAATCTTAGGTTCATGTTCCTCAAAAATAATGTTTTACCGGAAGTCATCCCTGATCAAATGCTTTGGTCGGTGGAGGATTACAATGTTTTGAATCTAACTTTAATATAAAATAATACCTAAGGGACCTTCTGACAAAGTTCAGCAACACCATCGATGAATACTTTTTTCACTTTATCTGTGGAATTGACATCAGCGAGGGCCTACATATCTTAATTACGCGCTTCACTGAGGGCACATAACCCAAGCAATCTTCACTCCATTTCAAAGGATTGAACGAGGAAGAGGTCAAGGGGAGCGGGTCAAATTGTGGCTAGACAGGATGGCGTTGGCCAGATGGAACGTGGTTGTGTCGCGTGAGTGTTGATGTGCAAAAGTGCTAGGCGCGAATTGAACAACTGTGGCAAACCATGCTAAGTTGAAAATAAGTTCCATACTGGCCCATTGGAAAGTTCAAGAAATTGCCTATCTCAATCAATGCTTCCTCCATAACAAGAATGTGGAGCTGTTGACCTATGACATTTGAACACACATATCTTTCAAAGACAGACAAATATTTGAAATGCGAAGCTCTAGTCCCTTACAACTCAATTCGTTCCTATATCGGGAAACATTCAAAGATTTAATTTGCTCCACCGGAATATCAGAGCTTTAAATTAAAAGTAGGTTTATTTAAGGAATTTGAGAAATATTAAATTGACCTCTGCGGAATAAGCGACAATGTCAAAGTGGAGATGATGATGGTGAATCAGATAGGGAACGCAGAATGCGAACTGCGAATCAATGTAACGGAACGTGGAGGCTTGGCAAGAGCAATGGAAGTGAAACCAGCCCCCTCTTTCATTTGACGTCATTTTTCTGATGGTTGGTTTTGATCTACTGGTTTCTGCTCCTGCTGGCACAGCTACAAATATGCACTTGCGATTAGAACAAGGCAGAGCTTATTGAGATCATGGCATTAAATCCTTGTTGGATTTTACCCACCGTTTAATCCACGGATTAAGCTGGAATGAAACAAGTCAGAACACGGATTATAGGCATTATTGGGAGTTTTCTGTCCAACAGCGTAAAATTCTTCCTTTAATTCATCTTGAACACCATTCATTAGCTTGCAGTTATGTTGCCTAGGTATAGCACTGATTATGTTTAGCAAAGCCTGAAAAACAAGGTGGGAATCATTAAGTCCGAAAAAGGTTTAAATAATTAGTCGCAAAACTTCATTTCATATGCATATAGACTCTAGCCGAAGCTGCCGAGACAAACTTCATTCTTAACTATTTATTTTTAACTGCACTGATTGATGATTTTGATACATACAACTGCAAGCATCCACAAATTGCAACTCTAGGCGGAATCTGTTCCATAAGTAGGTTTGCCGACGTTGACAGTTGTGTCTGGTGAGAGGCAATTTTCGTAGCAAGCAGCTATTTTAAAAACATCGACATAGGAGGTCGTAAAGTAGTCTAGCAGCGGCAAAGGAAAGTGGAAGTATTGTTGTCAAAAGCTTGTTTGTTACTACACGATTCGCCCACACCTATAAATCTTTAGTGATACCTAAGGGTAAGTGTAGATTACGTTCACCGCATTATCAAAAACACGCTACATGACATTAGGAAGATAAGTAGTAACTAATGTCTTTCAAGAGTGCTTTCTTTGAAAGCGTGATGCTTTGGTGAAGATAATTCTGGGGTAGTCATAAGTGCGATGTCTCCTGGTACAGTAAATGTTACAGTTGGATTGTTGGGTGTTGCTGAAGAAACGAGTGACTTAGTGGATAATTTTTGAGGCAGACATTGACGGCAAATTGGAAACTGAAGTGATCACTGCGGCCTTTCGCAGAAAGAAATCAAAGTTGCCGGAAAAGAGGCAAACACTCGGCAATCGGAACACGTGGTGAGATGTCTTGTTTAAGTTGTTTGGGCGTTGCTTATTAGTGACTTAGGCCTACCAAAAGACTTGGCTACTATCCCTGCAGAGGCCCAGATTGGAAGTTACCTATCAAATCTTGTTAGAGATTGCGGCGAACCCCAAAATGAAAAGTTGTGAATAGTTTTAGTAGAGACTTAAGATGATGAAACCGTGGTACGGGTTCGAATGCCTCGCAGTTCAAATATCTCGAGGCCTGCATTCCGCTGTTTGACCTTTGAGTACGGCAATGCCAAAACAGCTCTTAGTATCCGTCGCTGGTGTTTTCGCATTATTCCCATTCAGCTTTTACGTCTCTCTGGAGTTACCTAAAAGAGCATTCGATATGCGAAAAAATAAGTGATTTAGACTTATGAGCTTAAAGGTTACGTTATACTGAGGAAACCAAATTCACAAAAGATAGGGAGCTAACCACTTATCTTAATTAGGCAAGCTTAATAAAATTGCATGTGGTCACTTGATATAATGAATGCACAGTAGTGCAATTAAACACAACACAATTACTAGATTAACAAACTAATTATCAGGCCTGGACTTTTGAAGTGGTTCCCAAAATCTTCAAAAGTAGATGTCAAAGGAAGTAGGAAAGTAGAAGAGCCAGCAATGGAAGGCAGAGTGTGGCTTTACGACAAAAAGTGAAACTGCTAGACTGCACCCACACGATTGTTTTCGCCAAAACAGGTGGATTATTTGATGGAATTTTACCCAGCATTCCTGTTAAACTTCCCGAATTGGTTACGCAAGACCGTTAAGCTTTAGACAGCCACAGTTCAAGGTCACCTGTCAAATGAGAAGCTAATTTTCATCTGGACGCTCTGATCAATCATTCGAAAATGTACACTCCACACCCTGTGATAAAGGCATACTGCATAATTTTGCGGACTGATTCCCTCGTGAAAGTTTAATTTTGGGTTGTGATGTGCCAAATTGCCCTTCTGTGGCCATTAATTTGCTATTGTATAAAATATATAGAATAATATCGTAGATGATTTGTAAACTTAGTATTTAAAAATATGAGCATTGCACAGTCGTGCATTCAAAAACTTAAACTACCTCATTTACACATTTTATACAACATCAAACATCTAAGTAATGTGAAGAGCAACTTCGAAAGATACATGCAAACTACTTCTGATTATTTTAACAATTTAAAAGTTAAATTCTTGTTAAAGCACTTTTTATTCAAAATTCCAGAATACGGAATGGCAAAATATCCGCTTATGTTCCACTCAAGAAGTAAAATGCCATGCACATATGTCTGGCATATGTGTTTATCTACCAAATAGATTGCCAGCAGCAGGTGATGGCGGAGGAGGCATACAAACACAGAAAAGGTCGGCGGTGTGCCAGCAGCCATGCATGTTTGTCATCGGTCATGTCCTCTTGGAAAAAGCTTGAACAATTCAGCAACATTTTGACGACTTTGGCAGGTCTGCGAAGTCAATTTATTCGAGGCATTCGGAACAGCCTATAGTTTTACTTGTAGATTTTGCCTACTGAACGGGGAATCCATATTGAACATTTGGCTAAATCTTGCCAGTCGTTGCGTACTGAACATAATAGGCCTCTGAGTGCTTTATTCCACCAGCACTATTACTATACAATTGTTACTTAGGAATGGACAATAAAGGTAAATTGTTGCAAACCACATTAGCTACGCCTTTCACTCATAGCACCTTACAATCAGTCCAGACAGTTAAAATAATGGGCAATTGCATAAATTTGAACAGATAAGTAAAATAAATAATGAGAACTTTTAAGATAACTGAACGCATAACCCATCCAGTACTTTATGCTATTTAGGGAATACTTGAAGCACCATAAATTGCTGTGCGCATTCCAATGCGTCCTAATGACTTCGACAAATTGTCATGGCAAATAGACTCTTGAAAGGAAACCACATGCAGCACCTTCAGCGAGTCGTTAATAGTCAGCGAGCTGAGGACGACGAGCAGTCGAAGAGCATACTACTGGTTTTACAGTGACAAAACGATAGCCCTAATCAAGGCGATAACAAGCCATTTAAATTCGATTAATGGTAAATTCCCAGCCAATAATTGCCTTTTTGTACGTAAAATCGATAATTACAAGACCGAATAATCAAGTTGATAACTATGCATTTAAACTCATACTTATCTACTTGATGCAAATGTATGTTGTTCTTTTCTACAGGCTGTCTGAAGTTACTAACTGAAAACCTTCCTATGGTCACAATCCAGAGAACAAAGTAGAGTTAATCGACATAAAGTTTACTTTACTGCAGGACATCAATCTAAATCCAGGACAGGCGAGCACACCAGGGCTTGACTATTAGGAACGTGGAGCCGCAAATGTATAAACGAAAACTATACACTTAAGGGTATTGACAGATTTTAAATTCGGGGCAGGGCAGAAGAGATGAAGATTGCATGCCACAGCTGTATTTATTGAAGACACCAGCTGAGCAGTCCAAGCTTTGACACAAAATCCGCTGATTCGTATACACTTCCAAGAAAACTTTGAGCTCTAAGATAACGTTCCCAAGATCTTTTATTTTAAACACTGACTAGGTGCAAAAAGGTAAGATCAAGAATCGTGAATTGAGCTTCCATCAGAAGTGAAACAAATCTGTATTAATTTTTTTTCGACTGCTACGATTAGTCTGTGCTGATTGGCCCAATTTTCACAAATTAACTAGAAGTAGGTTTCAGTTCTCTATTAAAAACTTTTATGTCTACACTAGACAGCAGTTACTTCTGTTGTTTCGACAGACAAATCCTCATCCTCTTAATGTGGACTCGCTAGTGTGGTTTGAGGGCATATTAACGGGAACCAGATAGCAGGTGTTCCTCTCACGCATTCAAAGGGGCATGTGAACTCTCATTTGAGAGCAGATGCTGAAAATCACCCTTGTTCCAATTCAACGGGATAGTACTAAACAAAAAGGAAAACGGCAAAATATCTTCGAAACAGATGACATCACATTCAGATATCAGATTTTTTCATTGCATGAAAAACCTACTTTGGTTTTGTACTTTATTTTTCAACTAGTAACAAATAAAAAGTCTAGATCTTTTACGAACTTTCAAATACATGCTTTATTGCACAAAATGCGACGAAATATAGTGATTCTTATGACAAAACTAATTGTGGTCCAGTTTTTCACCATGCAACAAAAAGAATTGAGCAAACAAATAATTTGCGATAACCCAACCAGTTCTTTGATGCAAATGCCCATTGTGAACTGTTTGTGAGAAACGCATCCCCGGAAGTAATTAAATTTTGATTCCCATAAGGCTAAAAGCTATCCCCTATTTTCAATTCAAGTATTAGTGCACAAAATCAGACCAGACAATGAAACCAAGATAATTTATATGTACGCCTGCTTTTCATGATAAAAATAATTATACTTGCTGTTCAAAGCAAAATATTGGTTTGTGGAATTTTTGTTCGGTAATACGTAAGACACGGTATGGCGCTTAAAAATTTTTAATTAGCCAACTATCTAATATTCATCAGTTTATATTTTGCAATCCAGAGTGAACAATGCAGAGATAGCTATTACTTGCTACCAGATATCACTTCCTAACATTCTGATGCGTAGAATCTCTTGAAAGGAAATCCCAAAATGTGCTGAGCTGTTTTAAATCTCTGCAGATGCAAACCTTTGCCCTCAATATGCCAAAGCCGAATAAATAGGCAATTTAGCGGGTCGTTATTTCATGTGTCCACAAGTAATGCATCTGAATAGTGTGTGGTAAATCGAAATTTTATTGGCTAAAAAAGTATCTTCATGCGCAATCTGTATTGTTTGGTTGGTTACATGCAAAAAAAACACAAATTGGCTGTTGCAGAAGATAGGCATGCAAAAATGTGCTATGTATCTGACATTCTTGCTATAAAGTAAATTAATAAATCAAATTCCTTATACCTAGAACCTCATGGTTTGACGCTGCGTAAACACTGCGTTGGGTTCTAAAACATGATTCGCTTGGGTCTGAAGCAAGCACGTCTTGAGGTTACTGTTTAAGCTTAAGCAAAACACGGAACTAAAAAGTTATACCTGTTTGATAGCACTTTTAGTGTCCTTCTGTGTTTGCAAGGAAGTCAAAATCCCTTGCCGGACATTTCTGATTTACATTTCCGGTAGAGCTTTGTGTTCAGACGAGTATTACTAATATTTAGCCATAAATTCCACGAAAGTTCAAGCGTGTACTGTGTCACCATCAGTACTCTGGCTAACTAACTGGAATCTGACTAGACAACAATGCTCGGACCAGGAATTGATCAAGGGTTTTCATGTGTTATTTGACACTTCAAAACTCCATCTTGGGTCTAAAGATATTTTGGTACTTCAATATGTGTGTGGCCAGTTAAGTACTCTAATATGATTTCTCAGATGATTTTACTCATTTTGACCAATAAAACAACTTCGTGATTTGAATTTTGGTATATTTTAAGGGAATGAGGGTGTTTTCGGGGAAAACTGCGACAACAAGGGTTACTGAGGGTTGAGCAGTCAGAAAAGTGAAGCACGTTTACGGAGAGGAACTGCTATTTTAATGTCTTCGAAAAGTCCTCGGTTTTGGAGCAGCTAGTGTATTTTAAGGGCACGTCCACGATTGCCTACAAGACAACGTCAATGGCTCTGTCCAACCCACAGAAATTCAAACAAGGTCTACGTGAAGATTAACGAAGGCTGAACAAAATCAGAAGATGAGAAATATGATTTTAGTGCTTTAACATTAAAAGCACAAGGCTGACGGAAAATCTTTCAAATCTCAATCCTGTTGCAAAAAAAGCAAACCAAATCAATGATCGCTTTTAGTAAGAGACAATGTTGAATAGTTTTTAGATGTGAATAGAAAGAAAACATCCACGAAAAGCTACTGAGGGTATCTGCCTGATATTAGAAAGCTAAAAATGCTGATTGTCATGCCAATGAACTGCAAATCCACAAATTCCATCCATGTAGCATAAATGCGATAGCCACAGTAAGGCAATCAATTCAAATTTTGAAGTCACACAGTACCGGTTTTTGATTGCACAAAATTAGAACTTTCATTAATGTGTTCTGTCCTCTGTGTGTTGCATGAGATTCCACCAGAAGGTCAAAAATCAAAAAAACGATTGCAAATCATACAAGCGTAACAAAAGCATTTTGATAAAACGAATGAAAACATCAAAACTGCCATCAGCAAATAAGTGCAACAACATGAGAGTACGCCAGACACAATTGTGATCCGGCGCAAAAATTCTTTTTTTTATATTGAACGTCAATATTAAGTATTTGCTTGTGTATACATAACCTATGTCACCTATTCATATTACATTATGGCATGTGGTATCTTTGGGAATCTCAAGCCCTCTATCGCAGACCATGGCTATGGTTTTGCAGACGAGTACAGTCGGTATAATTGAAATCAGGTACGTGGCAACCACGTTGCTTGTTTCCAATGAGGACGTCAGTTCACGAAAGCCCTTAACTCTTTTATTGGTAAATTTTTGGAGAATGCTTTTATCGTAACAAATACTTAATAAAAAACTTTGTATTTTGATCATCTTACTAAAACTATATCGCTTCGTCCTTTAAAACATTTCAATCAGCATAATAAACAATTCACAAAACCAACTCACTTTCCAGTGAGAAAGAGCTGAGTTAATGAATTTGCGAGGTACAGGGTCTTCACAGCAAGGTATAGACCGCAAAGGTAAGTAGATGAGGTTGGAGTGCAAGGCCGTGGGCCGGGCACTCTTGTCTGCCTTGAGAAGGTGAGGGGCACGACGGGAGTGCTAAAACGTCGAGTATTTGCCTCTTCGGTGCTGGTGAGCTGGGACCAGCCTCTGCCGTAGTGTCGCTGGTCGGCAGCTTTTGGCTTCTTCTCACGGCGCTGACGACGGAAGTGGCGAATCGCCAAGGCGTCCTCCATGTGACGCACCAGACAGTTAATCAGATCGCGACGCTGATCAAGTGAGTCGTTTATGGTTTTTAGCTCGCGTGACACCTCCATTACCGTCCGCAACTACAAGAACCAGGTCATAGAATTACATCACAGTATGCAGGCATCGGTTCTGCAAGGCTAGTCACCCTTTAATATTTTATTTATTTTTACCTGTGGTTTTGTCTTGGGCTAATTCAACAATCCAAAACTAGAAAAAAAAGGCTTTGAGAGTTATTCTGGGGCACAATACTCCTTAACTTCAAAGTGCTTTAATCGTTCATTGCACAGCTTATTAATCCTGATGGTAGAAGTTAGTTCCATTCAGTCCCCAAGGATTTACCAAGACTCCGTCTTTACCACAATCTATTCCTACCATCGATTAACCTGAAATTTAATTTTATCTTGTTTTTAAACGAAATACAACACGTTGCTCATTTATCTATTATTCAGCATTGAAAACGAATCTACTAAGAAAGGTAAGTTCATTGAGCAAGCCAAGTGCGCCTGCATGACTTCCATGCAATGGACTAACAAGTAGGCATTCAGTGTATCTGCCCTTCCAGGGTCTCATCAATCATAACGAAACCACTACACTTCCGCCGTTCGCCAG
The DNA here is from genome assembly GCA_900604375.1 of Mesocestoides corti. Lineage (NCBI taxonomy): Eukaryota > Metazoa > Platyhelminthes > Cestoda > Cyclophyllidea > Mesocestoididae > Mesocestoides > Mesocestoides corti. The sequence continues at coordinate 15,834 of UXSR01000154.1, forward strand.
TTTGCGCGGTCTGGTTCCAAGGCAAAAGAGCTCGGGCCTCGGCTATTGTCGTGTCTTTAAAAAGTTGGGAATTTGGAAGTTGAACAGGAGTATTAATCGGACAAAATCTTTTTCCTGACTAGCGAAGTATTTACTTGAATAGCAGGGGGGTATGTCGAAGCGCCTTTACGCACCTCGATGGGATTTTACTCCACTGTCCATCCCATAATTGAGTTTGCGGTCTCGTGGAATAGAGGGAAGACCTTTTTAACTGACTACAAGCTTCGCACAATTACTTGAACAAACTAAGACAATAATACTACTTACAAAATTCTTGAGTTATTTTGAAAGCTAAGATGTGCTCCTGTGTAGCGCACTTACAACGAGTACGATAAAAGACAAAACAGTACGATTAATCTGAGAGGACGTTATCCTACCAAACTAACTACTTTCTTAACGTAAACTGTTAATTGGATATAAACAAACTTATTAGGAACTGCCTTTTTGAGGTAATAGAACTGACTGACCCTTCTGATAGAACCTCGAGGCTATTCAACTCGAAATGCTTGAACCATTAACATTAGTTAAAGCACAGTCTACATCAGTGGCTGTCCACATTTCGCTTTAAACCTTGTCCTTTAATGCTCATTTAGCCTCTTCAAGGTGTGGATGATTTTTGGTACAGAGAGGGTGGCACCGTTTGCCATTTTTAGACTATCAGACGTTAATTTGAATTGGCATGAAGAAAGGCAATAACTAGACCCAAAATGAAACCAACAACAGATGTTGACACAGTCCCACGCAGTTGCCTTAGTTAACTGATCGCCGAACTTGGTAAGAGGCACATTACTTTCTGTAAGGAACGTACATTTTCAGACTCGAGAAAAAAATTCCATGAAAAATTTGAATATTTGGTCCAAAACTGCGATGGGTGACGTTAGTCCAAGTGTGACATTAGAAATTTATTGTTTTAGCTATGCTGTAGGTTAACGAGGACCAAATCTACCGCGGTGTTTCAGAAAGGCATGCATTTAAAACAAATTTAAACATTTTGATTAACCTTAAGTTGCTGCTTCAAAATGCCATAAAACTAGCAAATATCTGGAATTATCCAAATAATTAACAGCCTAGGGCAAAAGTAATGTGATATTTGTCGGCCTTATCATGTGCCTAGATAAAAACAAAAGAACGGTTTTAGAACTAAAGGTCCTTTACGATGAAATGAAGATGGGTGTTGATGTTTACTCAGTTATAAATTCCATTTAACTGAAGTACAAGCCAAAAGTGATTTGCAGTTATCACTTCCATTTTGTGTAACGTTATATCTAAAAGTTGAGACATAAGGCTGAAAGACAAAGCATCATGGAAAAAAAACAAGTTTGTCAGACAGAGCTAACGGAAAGCAAAAGGTGGAGAGTGCGGATAAAAACTCGACATGTACAAGTAACTGTTTGTGCTGATGTGTTAGTTGTTTTCTAATACTGGTCGGAAGACACTTCTACACGCTATTAATCAAGCATTGCTCGTATAGATATTTGGAATCGTATTTTTAAATGAATAGCTTACTGGCTACATTAGAGAAGGGCTACTGCAAAACCTTCAATATGGAAGCCCCTCTTCGTTCAGTGTAAATCTAACATTGGGGCATCATGCTAAAGATTAAATCGAAGGTTTAATTAATTAATTAAAACTTTCTTTTTAACAAATGAAGTGCTTTCCTTTTATTAACAATTTAAAGGAATTTGCCACCTACGTAAAACGACATTGTGACATTGTAAACATTCTAGCGTCGGTGAAAAGCAATGATATTCAGCTTTCCTAAATTAGTCTAAAATTTGAAGCGCTTATTAGTGAATTGGTAAAAGTATATTTACCTGCTTACCAACGTCGACCTTTCTATATTTTAGTTTCTGACATGATACCTCTTATCTCAAAACTTTGCGGTAATATGAGGCAATTGTTATATTAAAAAAAAAGAAGAAATTGGCAAAGCCAAAATCCAACAAATAAGCTGTTATAATGTGTTGTGCAACTTGAGTCTGGCTACACTAATTGATGCCTTGCCTACATTGAAAATTTTCTTTTCATGGTTGTTATGGCTCGCATTTTTTAACACGCCTGCTCCACAATTCAGCGGATTGAACACACCTAAAATAAAATGGGGTCTCTAGAGATATCATTGCTAGTATAGGAACACTGGCACTATTTGTGGGGCTAATTGTTCCCCAGTGGAATCGTTAGTGGGGTAGTTATCGGCAACGTCTGATTCACACGCCGTAATGCGAACCTACAAATTGCGCGTTAAATTAGCGCACACACACATTAACTGGGGAGATGCGACTCGACACAAAAATGCTTCATTTGGTAGCAGTTAGGGACCGGTATGTTCATAACTTTGCCTACGGAATACCGAGTGATTCATATTTTGTAGCGTATTTCTGTGGGATAATGAAGGTTCCGCGTTCAATATGAAGATTAGCTGCACAAAATTTTGTTTGAATGACTAAGTGCCAAGCGAGGATTTATTTGGCCTTAAAAAGCGGTCAGGCTGGCCCAGTGAACCTGTGGGGTGAAACAGGCTTCCATTTTATTACTTTTATCGGTAACATCCATCATAAACTTGAACTTGGGATGAATGTTTCTAAACCGACTAATTCAGATGGCAGAAAGAGTTTTCGTTTTAGCGTAACTCAAATAGCCAGTCGACGACCAGAGGTGGGACACTGGCACATTAAAGATGCAGTTGATTTTACTTCAGTATTCAGGCAAAAGTCATCAGCCAAGTAAACAAGAACTAATTGAATAACCGCGTTGAGCGGGCATCAAAGTCACCTCTGAGAAAATTCTATTTAAAACTGAGTTTTTAGGGCTATTGGTTTATAAAACCGATGTTAACATAACAAAACTCGCGAATGACCTCCAAAGTGGAGAATGGAAGAAAAACCCACGCATTTGTGACTTTCCGTGGAAACTCGTTCCTGTTTCTCTGGGCAAAACTAATTGCTGACATGATAACATGGACAGACCCTTAAAAATATCAAAAATACAAGTACTAAATGATGTTGATTTTGGCTTTTTTTGAAGAAGAGATGCTTTTATAAAAAACAGGTGAATATTAAGCAGGCTGCAAATTGGAATTGACGCTAACGTTCCCATGGTGGAAAGTTAGGTCAGAAAACACTAGGATATTCCCATAATATATCTTGGACTCATCTCAAAGACCCCTTTTTGTGACTTGAAGGCAACGTCAAACAGTTGTCTTCGGCATGAAAACGAGTGCAGTTCATACGGACTTGATAAACCACACTGGCTTTTAGTGCACCAACGGCTCATTGCAATAAGAAAGGCAATTTCACCCAATCAACCAATTCAGATTAACTAGATATAAAATGCGTCTGATACTTACAAAAGTTACAGCATTTTGCCACTCGGCCAGTTCCACTCATTAATTGGAACTTCACTTGGCACTTACTCCAGCACTTATGTGTCCGCTTATGCGACCTTTTTCTATCTTGATTCATTTAATTCCGTTTCATATGTATGTCTATTAATGCCAGTGTGCTGCTTGAAGCGACCAATGATTTGTGTCAAACGTTTTGATGTTAACATATAACGAGCGAGTATACCGGCTGTTGTCTCGAAACTACTGTTTATTGTCCATTTAGTTGAGCAGCACTGCGACACTCAAATAGGAAGAAGTTTATCTGCATAAGTTTCCAAGCTGTTGATGTCAACGCCATTATAAGTTGTACCTAGAATTATGGGAATTACGGGGTACCACCAGAATGACAAGAATGTAAAGTTGATAACCATAGAGACAACGCCTCAGATTTATTCAAGTTTCTCAGCCTCTGTCATGTAGTTTGCTTGCGTCACACATACCACTAGCAATTTCTTATCAAATTTAAAAAAAATGCATATAATCCACTCTGAAATATGCATTGCCGGTTAAAGTGATTTAAACAAGTGTTTTACACAAAGAATCATGAGACAACGTACTGATGCGTTTTTGTTGTGGAATTAAATCCTGCAGAAAAAGTAGATTGTGTTTTAAGACCATGGTCTCCAAGATTACGAAAAAGATGGCAGTATCGTGAAAAGACAATATATCTAATGCCCCTCACACACTACTTATGCCAAACATGTCAATTTTGTACAGTAAATCAAAATCGCAACGTTAACTCATACGAGCTATATGTAGTGCCAATAATTGAAATTACACAAAAATCTACCCTACCTGGAGATCACAGTGAATTTTTCAAAATATTCCTACACTAATGGCAATCAAAAGCTAAAGTGTTCAATTTTTTGAAAAAGTTAGATTGGCAATGCACCTACTTCAAAGTTACACAAAAACGTTTCTATGACCTGATACGGTAACATTTATCGAAATATGTCAAACGGTCTTTTAAGAAAAGCATAAAATAATCAAAACAAAGTTAAAATGTGAGCTGCCTCGACGTAATTAAATATTGCCTGAATGAAAACAAAAAGGGTGATTTTGATGCAGCCTCAAGCAAGTCGCAGAATTATAACATCCAAAGAGGAGAAAGAAAAAAAACAATCCAAGTAGATTTCGAAACTGCCCACTTATAAAAAAATCAGCTAGCACTTCCAAATGGGATTGGTCTGCAGTAACCTGTTGGAATCACTGCGTTCTACAAGAAGACTGATGGGTCTCACTACTTCACCCCCAGAAGACGCATTGGTTAATACCCGTGTGAAGTATAAGAAATCGGTTGCATACAATAAAATGATTTGATTAACACAAATGGATCAACAGTATTTATGCAATAGAGATTCAAGCGTGATTTATAACCTAGTGTTCGATTACAAAATCCCGGAATCAATGCAAATCCTGAAAAATGGTTTACGCGAGGAAATATTTTACATTGGAATTTTTTCCTGATTTGATGATTCATAGGTGCAAAAAGGCTCTTCAAAGTGCTGCATGAATTGCACACATAAATCAGTAAAGCATTTTACCAAACAGACTTATGATGAAACGATTTCACGAATTTCGTTGGTATATCAGGGATGAGCAATTTTAGCATGTTTAGAGCATCACGACTTCTTCATGTCACGGAAACATCTAAACTTGATGACAAGGAGTTGACCAAATCGAAAGCCCCGATAATTTTGTTTTACTTAAAAAAGGAATAACGAGGCACGGTGAAGCGACGTTGGAATCGGGGGTTTACATGCAAAAAGATATGTTAATACTAAAACCAACGATTAAAAGAGCCAACAGTTATTGTCAATTTTGCCGATAGTCTACCATATTTGCAGAAAAGCGTTTAGATAACTTGTAGATATTCCATGGTATTCACACAAGCCTTATTCAATTTGAATGGTTTGGATGGCCATTACTTTCTAGTGCGACATCTCTGTTTTGGCCTCGATCAGGATGCTTCTACACGGGCGTGTTTTATAGACATGACGCGTTTATCTTCACACGCCAATCATGACTGAATCGAAGGAAACCAACAGTGAATTGTCAAGCGTCTTTTCCAGGGGACTTTATCTAATCCATTAGTATCAGTTTGTTAAAACCTGACCATCTTTACTCTGTTCTCAACATTAAGGTGTCTTCCCATATTAAATAAAATCTTCCATCTTTTGTTTACGGAATTGGAATCGGTTACCTACGTATGTAACCATTTTAACGAAACTACGTCTTTCCAAAGACTCTCACTACAAGACACCTACGAAAAAGGCGATAAAACAAACTTTCGACAGCACCCGATTGGAAACTTTTAAATGTTTACCGCCTCAAATTGTGTGTTCCTTAGAGTTCATTCACGTTGTCCTTTAAATTCTGGGAATTTAGTTGACGACGCTTTATTATCTAATTTGTTAATCACCGCTAAATATGCAAGTTAGCATTAACTTCATCTAAGTTGAGGAGTTCCGTGTCATTCAGCCACATCGAAGGTCGAAGAAAAAGTATTAACCATTAAGCACTGACGTAATTATTTATGCTAAAGAAGATTGAAATCTAATCCTTTTGCTGAAAAAGCACTTACGGTAATATCATATTGGAGTTTACTTTCCTCATACTGGGTTCGATAGATAATTATCTGTCAATCGTATCGAGAAACCGAATTTGACCATTGTTAATAAATGAGCATATGCGTCGAACAAAGAAGTCGAAAAATTCCAGAGGTTTGAAACAGGAGGCAGGTGGTACGGAGCCTCGAGAGACCAGTGCATGCGCTGGGTGTGCACGATTCAAAAATGGTCCTGTCGTGTCATCTCACACACATGTCGTGGATGAAGTAAGTTTGGTTCAAGATGGAGATAAGGGGTGAAGCACTAACATTGGTGTGCATTAATTTTTCCAAGTCTCGCGTTCAAGCTTACTGACCATACAGTTTTAACCAGGGCCCTCAAACTACTTTATAACCACTCTCGGTTCTAAAGTGACAAATGAACGTAATTTCATCAATAAATGAAGGTGTTTTAGGAGTTGTACTAAGTTTTACGGCAACTGTAACAATGCAATTTTGCACACTACACTGCAAATCATTTTTAAGGACATCCATATTAGCATTTTAAGCAAGCTTGGTGGTATTCGACAATAACTTCACAAAACCCCATCCTTAGGGCTAAAGGTTGCGTTTTTTCGGTTTCATGTAGATAAACGATGCGAAAAAACAAAGCAGAGTACGAATATTACTCGTAATCAAAAAGTTATAAGACGGTTTCTATTCAGTTTGAAATTTTTTGAGAAATACCAATCACTTCACTTGAATAAAATCTGATTTTTTTACTTCCTGCGTAGTCAATTCAGAGTTTTTGCACAAATTTATATGTCTTACTGTGAACTGAGTACCCACATAGAGCACATTTCAGGATACTTTCAACTATTTCCAGGATTCTGCATTCATAACTACTTTTTTATCCGTGAATATAGTCTGTTGTATCATGGAAAAAGACAACAAAATGGCCTTTATTGTTGTAACCAAGTCAGTACACACACGAGCACACTTTTGTTCCTTCACCAAGAGATGGCGCCATTGAAATAAAGGAAGACCTTTAGAGAATATGAGCTGACCTTTTGTTACCTCACGATGTGACCTTGTCCGCCAAGTTACCTTATAGTACATAGAATCAATTCCTTGGTCTTTTAGAAATTCGTCACGTTTGATCATTCCCAACGGAGGTTACGGGCGGTTTGAAATATAATAATCGAAGTACTATTTCATTAGACCTGCTCCAAAGGGGCTTCCCCAAAGTCATTTGATTGGATAGAGGCCAAGCCTACGGTATTGTGAGGTATAATACTTGTTTTTGGACTTCTGCATCGGATCAGATGTAAGAAGGTAGACTTGTTGCGGGGTATCAGATCTAGCACTTTGCAACGGGTAGCATTTGCCTCAAAGTGCTGCTGGAACACGCACTCAGTGGGACATACCACCACAGTTATTATGATGTCCTTATATTCACTACCATAACGAATTTTTATTTTTAACTATATAAATAGGGTATGGTTACTCAAGCAAGGAACATTATCGAGCTGGCTAACAATCTTTAAGACCCATTTAGTAATAAAATAATTGTTTGTAGTGTTCTTTAATTTCGCTTTGAATAACAACGTCTGGGCTGTACTTGAAGGCGTATGTTAGGCTTGAAATTATCCCAATGAGCAATAGCTAATTAAACTAGCTGTCTGTGATTTAACTGGATTTATCTTGTTAAGTAGTGGAATAATTAACATGCTGATTTATGAGTTACTGATACAAGTAAAAATGTGTAAATATTAGCGCACGCATATCGAAGATCATAATATTCATAGTAGTAAGGACTGGTTTGTAAGGCGTTGGATGTACTCTACACCCCTTTTGATGTTACTTGAATGACTTGCTTTCAATAAGCCTGCCGAGTGTTATTGTTCTCCTTTATGAACAAAAAAACCGCTGGTGGCATTATGAAGAAAAGGAATTGATTATTGTGAGTTTATTTTAAACAAAAGAAATTCTCATAAGGCCAGCAGACCAAGATTAATCAAAGGAATTTTTGCCAAATACGGAAGCTTTGTTTGATTTTCATACTCTACAGCGCTCGTGACACAAAACCGTTGCTGTGATATGCATAAGCATAGGTTTCAGTGAACACAAAGTGCATTGGACATCAGTTATGGCGATATAAACGGACCAGATATTTTCAAGTCCGATTCCAGTATCAATATTCTTAGTAACGCAAGTATAAAGAGCAGTTTAAAACCAGTTGATGCTAACAATGTTGTTTGCATTTACTACTTTTTACAGTTTAATTAATACAATGTCGTATTTACGTACTTCCTAAATCAAACAATTAGCTGTAGATGCATAAAATACGTGCAAAACTGAAGTATACCTAAAGAATCGACAAATGAATTGACTTATAAAAAGTGAACCAAATTGCATGCATGTCTTTTCAAAATGTTAACTTCGGGCTTATAATATAGTCTATAGACGTAGGACACGCTTGAAGTTATAGTAAACTACGTCAAGCAAAATTTAATGTGAGCGAAACTCACGTTAATCCTTGATTGGGTATTGAAGAGTCGCCAAATAATACAAGGGAGCACAAACAAGGCAGCTTGAATCATTAATATAAAGGGTACCCATTGGTAATAGTATATTTTCCTCTCATATCGAATATCCTCTTGGATGGGAACAGTTGTTTGAGCAGGTGGGATAAAATATGTTGAAGTGACCCAGCAGACAGTTTCCGCATACTCGCCTTGGGCGCCAGTGAAGTCATTGGGGATCCAGCAGCTGATTGGTTTGCCCACCAGCTGCCTAGAAAGCACAATCGCCGTGAAGAACATGAGAAGGTTCATTGTATAAGTATGATTGACTCGATCGATGAAATCGTCGTCAGAACACGTCTTCTCGACGCCAACAGCAGCGCCAGCGTTCAAAATTCCGTCGAGGATTCGGGAATCCATAGGTTCGTTTAATGGGTCATGCCCGCAAAGAAAGGTACGTAAACACAGACACTGACATTCACACACACACAAGCACACAGGTGTGAAAATGTTAATCAAGAGTGTCTGTGTCACCCCACGCCCATGGCTGAATTTTATTGGCTCGTTAAAGCAGCCAGTGGGAGTTCGGATCTGTATGATAGGGTTGCAGAATAAACACACGTCACTGGCCAGTAATGTGCAGTCAAAACTTTTAGGACAAAAATTTGTTTTTTCAGTGTGACTATGATTTCTAAAGTTTGAAGTGGTCTTAGGTAGTTCCTTGTGCAATTTAATTTCAAGTGTGTGTTCCTACTTTTCCTCAGTGCTTTCATAGAAATTTACCTATCTTGTCAATGATTTCTGAATAGCATGTGTACATATACGGATTTCGACTGTCTAGGTAACCTAGGTAGGAACATAATAGTACCAGGTTCTAAAGAGTTTCAAGAGAGGATTTATTTAAGTCCTGCGATAAAGTGGCATTGCACTCCGCCTTAGTCTAAGACCAAAAGGTCATGTGGCTACCGCACTTCTGATATAGCTCGACTATTCAATAGCATTGCATTTTAATCACAAGCTTTTGAATAATCTGGGAAAAACTGACCTGACTTAGCTGAACCTCAGGGGCCTCGTAAATGTAAAATAAACCACACGAATGAAGAATATGAGAAGTCAGAAGTTTCGCCTCTCATCCCCATAGCTCCATACCAGGACATGACCTCAATGAATGAGACTCGCGGCATTGGTGTCTCTTCGTGGTTATGTGACGTCTTTGAACTTTGAAGTGGTCTAGACTAGGACTGAAATAATACCTATTTGAACTGCCATCTATTCAATGAACTACTAAAGTATGTTATTTTTGCACCTCAAATGGGATCAGATTCTGCGGTTGCCCCAAAAAAATTCGAAGAAGCAAAAGCAATATTTTTGGTCCAAATCCATATAATGGTTTTTCAAAAGCATGATTGTATAGAAGGAATATATAGGTCTGAGGTAAATGGTGTTTTTGTATCGTCGGTATGACTGGATACTGGCCAGCTTTTTAATTAGGCTCCCGTAGAAATTTTGTGGTAAGACAGACCTATCCTCATTAGGCTTAAACATCCAACACTTTGTTCTTTTGAATTTGGAATCTAGGTTACGTGGTTTTATGATAAGGGAAAACAACTGAGATTATTGCTCATTCAATCTTACTGAAAATTACAAATACTTTCCCCAGTGGTCTTTTAATAGAATGAAGTTGACCAGGCGCAAAAATTTGTCAAATGATTTGTCGGGAATTCAGGAGTTGAGTTCATTGTTTTTTGCCAATCGAAATAGAAAAAAAACCAAAAAAAAATCATCAACAAGTGGCGACAAACATTGGTGCTGGCGTCGGCTGAAAAATGCAATTTTTGTCCTAGCTTACATCACACGCAAATGCCTGTGACTCAGCGCCGTCCCTGTTCAAGTCTTCGTAATTTTGGTTTTCGGTTGCCTAGTCTAACCCAAAAAAAAACTGTACATGAAAGGAATAGAATTCACAGCCCCTAAATGCTTGAAAAGGGACAAGAGAAAACATGACAACCAGTTTTTAATCATATTTTTCACTTGATACAAAATATAAACTAGATTTTTCAAGACATATTTTAAGTAAGAGCCACAAGCCTGCTGAATACTGTGAGCATACTATTTAATGTATCACTGTAAATAACTATTAGACCTCATGACAGTTGATTCTGGGTGCCAAACACGGGTTATGTGGGTGTGTACAAATGGGTAACTTGGCTTGAAATCCCTGGCAAATGTGGACACCTGCCTCGGCCTTTTTGGGGTTGATTCAGCAAGTTGAATCGGTTATCCTTCAGTGCCCTCCAATGGCACCTTCCGGCATTTACGCGATATTTGTATAGTAGAAAATCTGACTAAAAATGCGTGACAGTTTTGTATGCAAAAAGCTGTTTTAACACCATTCCAACAATTGTAGATAGAATATCAACATTTTTTCCTCTAACCCATTGTGGAACGTTCATTTACTCCGAATAGGAGCACAGTCTATTCCGGGGATTTACGTGCAATTGAATTCAGTTTTAGGGGCAAAGTTGACATTTACCGCCGGATTCGGATGAAACCCAAGATGAAATCATGTAGGTTGAACCCTATACCTTTTTATTATGCAACAAGATTCCGGTAGAATCGGAAAACACTGCCCTTAATTTCCGTCGTTTTCATTAGCACGGATTTCCCCATGGGGAATCATGGGATTCGAAGACCCTCTCTACTGAAGTTCTAAACAGTACATAAATTCATTTTCATGCTAAGTGTTCTTCTGTTAAAATATACTGCTTTTCTATCTCTAATCGGCTTTCCAAAGTGTAATTAATTGAGTCTAAATGGATGTTCGTGAAGTTTTAAGTTGCCGCATGACAATCAACGAAGTAACACGTGATCATACTTATTCCTTCTTTTGTAGTTAAAGAAGAATCTAGATTTGCATTTTATTGCTTAAATTGTACGTCACTTGACTAAAGTTGTTGACGCTTGTTTTTTATTTAACTAGTGTGTTTTTGAAAAATTATAACTCAATTTTTGTTGAAGATTTTTCCCCAATCTTACTTTTATCCTGTGAGTCTGGAGTTTGGTGTTTGGTTAATACTTCTTCAAATCAGTTCAGTTCTTTCATTCACTTTGCTAGTGCAGTTTCGATTTTTTTAGATAAAAAGCCGTTGTTTACCATGGATTTACTTCATATTTTTTTCATTTCGAGTTTTATAAAAACCTGAAACAAAAATTTTATGCGATATGAGTCATATGACAGTAATATTAAATTATGGCAGTGTTTTAGTCTTCATCCAATTTCGTAGATCCACCAAAGCGTTGATGTTTTGAGTGAAAAGTCTCTGAGGCGACATGTTGTCAACCAATTCTGTCAAAAACGTTCTGTTAGAAAATCCTCACCATAAACTTCACTGTTAACCAGGATGCCTTTCTTAAATTCTTTAAAAAATGCAAATAGTCGAAATTTTCGTTTTTTTTCACTATGTCAAAAGTACCCTAAATGGCCGAAAAAGAAATAGCATGAATTTTTTCGTATGGTACAATAATTTTATCAATGCCAAAACAACACCAAATTTAACAGATTTGCTTCAATCAAAAATGACAAACCGGGATTGGTTACGTGCATTTACTTTCCTTTATTGAGCCATCAATAGCATAAAGCACATTAACGTCCAGGTAGCAAGGGTTTCAGGTGTTCAGGCTGGCCACAAGTATTTGCATGATCATAGTGTACATGTTCATTTTGGCTCTATAGGGGAGAGGAAAGTTAAAAACAGCATTATTTGAGAAATCCTAAATTTGAATCCTATATTTAATTTACTTCGAAAATAGTTTTTGTGGGGCTATTCCTATGGTATATGGCGGACGATTTCAATATCGTATGTGAAAAATACCCTAAATGTTTTTCTAATGCTAGATGTGTGTTTCGCAATTTCAGATGATCAGCACATTGGCAAAGCGTGCTATTTGGTTGTGAAATTACATATCCTATTCAGGGGCTCTTGTCCTATAAGATCTCAAAACAATGAGGCTGTCAAAGTACCAAAAGGTGTCAATGGATAAGATCAAATAAGCATTTGTAAATGCCTTTATTTGAGCGCTGACCTCTAACCTGATGACCGGCAGAATAGAAATGTCAGCTTAAGAAAAATTTTTAAAAAGCGGAGCTATGAGCGTAAGCATAATAAGTTTTACTCTTTGTTTATGGCAAGTTTTAATTTGTTAGGGGTTTGGTACTAAAACCAAATCCACACTAATTTGTACTGCTGTACTGCGGCTGGTGGTCTAACAAGGCCACAACTGAGCGACGAAGGCACTCGATAGGTTAATTTGGCCCTAGTAATCTCTTGGACTTTTTCCGTTCACATCTTCATTAAATATGAAAATAAATACAAACTATCAAGGCATTTAGCTTTAGAAAAGATTGTTAAGGAAATTACATTGATAACTGATTTATTGCTTCGCGTCTGTCTATATCTATTATGTACCACGTAAGTCATTATGTCAAAAGACTTCTGAGCACCTATCAATTGATATATTGTCACACACTGTCGTAGCCGAAGTAATTTTGTCGACAATGCTTCGTGAAATAAGAGCAAAATTGATGTCGGGTTTGACTGCTTTTTGCAGACAATTAACAACTTTTAAGGAAATAGATTTTTAAATTGCGAAAATTTTGTACCTTTAGAAATGTTAATTTAACTGAATGTGTGTGTTAATTCTCTTGGTTTCATGGAGTTTTATGGACGACGAAAACTTTCAACGTTAGTGTTTACCAGAAGAAAAATGGGTATGAAGTATTTGATTAATTAGCAAAGTCTCTTTTCGAAAAGGTTAAACCAAAGTCAGTTCTTAAGCCAAATAAAACCTTGAGGACAATGACTGGCAACTAAAGAGTAGTGATTCGTGTTGAATATTTTAGTGCCACCTACTGTCATGGCAGATGCATCGTCTGGTTTTTGTCTAATTTAAGGCTGTTATTTGTGGCAATTGGTATACTCGGCTTAAAAACCACCGAACTTCGATAAAGGATTCAATTTATCAAAAGCGATTTCGTTAAACCCGAACCGCTGCAGAATGATGGAAAATGTGCCCTAATTAAAGGCTAAGCTTAGAAGTTAGTTTAAAAATGAACGCATTTACACGCGGAATAAAATTGGGGCACTAATACTTGTGCTCATACACTTTCCAATCGTGGGATGGTTTGGTGGGCATTTGTTCTGCCATCACAATGTAAACAGCTCATGGACAGTAAGAAGCATTGTAATGAATCACGGAATGCGCTGCAGGCAATACCCACATCCCAGTATCAAAATGACAGCTTAACACTTTAAAACTTACGTTTTCATATTTATATCATGTTTGGCCTACTGTGGCTCTTTTCAGTTGGTTCATTAGTGACTTTGCATGAAAATGTTTAAGAAATTTTCACAATATTTCTTTTATCAAACCTTGGATCATGCAGTTGCAAACAGATAACCATAGAATTTCTAAGTCATTATTACCTGTGGGATTTGTTTTGACTGGATAATTAGCCTTATCACAATTTGGTTACATAAGCCATAACTAATTTTGCTACTGTCAAATTTGGTGGAGAGAAGCGATCGATTACAACAGATTGACATTAATCTCAAATTACTTGTAACAACAATGATGACTTCTCTGGGGACCATCTGTTTCCCATTTTATAATATGTAACATGTATCAAATTGGGTTAAAAATATAGTTTATTATTAGCCAGACTGTGTGTTTCTTGCATTGCTATTTGAAAATTCGCACAAAGACTTATGCAAAGCATTATTTTTCGTTGGTAGAGAAGGATTCTCGTTTACGTTGTAAATATCTTTTTCATCATCTATAATGTTCTTAAACTTGAATTGTTCGGTTTCACAAAATGCACTAAATGATTAATCTAAAGAAGAAGCCTTCAAAATTCTGAAATAGTAAAACACAATTCTGCAAATTCAAATTTTTTGAATGATTTTAAAGCCTCGGTATATATTAGCTTTATAGAAATATTGATAATTAAATTGTAACGAAAATCAGATAGTAAATCAAATCCTAATTAAAAAGATTTTGGTTGAGGAGTTTATATTCGGTTAAGGTTGAGGAGAAAAATTAACACAGAGGGAATCCTGCCATAGACTATAATAAGGGGTTGATATAAAATATAACATAAAGGATAATAAGACCAAAAATTTTAAGGGTATGAAGTAACAATTTCTCATTTTTGGTTGTTTAAAACAAAAACCCCTATTTATTTTAGCTGTTATGCTTCCAAGCACAGCGGGACAGATGTGTAGACTCCCGAACATCCAGCAAACCAAGTCTACACTTTCGTAAGGTGAGCGAATTTCACACTCTGTTGAGTCCACTTTTATCTTTGATTAATTCATTCACGGTATCAACAGAAGTAAAAATACACTGTCGATCAAATCGGCCTTCACTCCAAAATGTTTTCACCAAACTCAAGAATGAGATTTTGACTTGACTGTTAGCATTTCCTTTAATGCTAGCTTGTGTCAGGCAGATCCATGTGATCTGACAAGGCTGCAACGGTAATCGTGCATTCTTCGTAATTTTACGGTCAACGTCTTCGGTTATCTAGGTAACTGTTTCGAAAACCCCTTATTACTGTGTTAGGCTCCGAGTAAAACAACGTGACAGGTTTGTTGTTTCCTATTACCTTGTAAACCTAAAGCTGTTACACCTTTTCTCTTAGGCGATAAAGAAATGCGAAATCTCGTTTTTAGTGCTTTTTCCATTTATAATCCCTGCAAAGCCTCGCGGGAAATAAACAGGAGTCTTAAAATCCAGACTTCAAAGAAACGATCGCCGCCCAAGTGGCAGAAGCGGTGGATTAGGGTGAGCATGGATAATTACGGGAAATGCTGCTAGATGGGAATTTGGTGAAAAGAACTAATCAATTATTTCCAACTTCAACAGTGAGAAGTAACACATTACTTCTGTTTTCTGTGTTGTAAGACTCAATTTGTGATATTTAGACCAAATGTTTGTGTTTGACTGTGAATCAAGGCAAAGGATTGCTTTTCGTCACGATTCTATAACGTTGGTAGACTTAAAATGGTTGGCCGTGAATTTTGGATGGTTAGTGCAAATTGAGACCATTTTATGTCTGCAACACTGTTTTTCCCTTCTTAAATCTTGCCAAACCTTTGTCAAAACATATGTTTGAAGTCTGAATTTTGTTGACCTTTCATTCCGTGTGATACATTTTTATTACCGTCAGTCAGTCTTGAAAGGGCAAAAGCATTAGATTATTTTAGAAGTGCAGACATTAATAAAAAAAACAGTTAAATTGGCCCAGGCAATTTGGGCTAGTAGCGTTGTTGCCTCAACGCTTTCTCCTATTGTTGTTGAGCCTCCTCCTTAGGGCAATGTCTCTCTGGTTGCAATTGCAATAAACAAAATTACCCCAATACACGGATTTGTTTATCAATTTGATATATATTTCTGCAAATAATTGATAAATTGATTCATTAAAGGTACCAATGAAAACTTTTGGCATTTTGTGGAATGCAATTCCTTAACCTACTTCCACTTTCCTTATTAGAGCAGCTTGGTCTCAAATTTAGTGAAAAAGTTATAATCATAAGTGCCTAACTAATTTAGTACCACTTCAGATATATACCGGTAGAAAGCAGAAAGCAGATAATTGTTGATGTTTTGAATATTAAATGATTAGCAGGTAGAAGGCTTTCAAAAAATTTGTTCTTTTAATTGCTTGCCGACACACAGCTCAAATGCAAATTCAATTTACGATACCGATTACTACTTCTTTCCTTCTCCACGTATATTTGAGTACCTAGTTAATTCAGTAAATTTCAAACACTTCTGAAATGAAACGTTCTTGTTGTGCAGTAAAAAGTTTAATCAAAGTTGCATTTGTTTATAACCAAACCAGTTACAGTTCGAACTAATTGCGCTTGAATTTTGCTTGTATTTTAGATAAAAAGGCAGATATTTTCACTGTAATCATATTTTGATCAACTCTCATTGTGAATACTTTTCAGCTTATTATTATCTGATAGTAGATTTGATTGAATATGGCACAGTTTAATTTACAGCAATTCCTGGTTTAAAGTCTACGTTAACACAAAATACCTTATTCGACTGCATTTAATGCAGACCCTTAATTTTAACAAAATTGCCTCCTGTCCATTTTATAATTCGGAATATCTGACCAGTTAATTGATTTGTCGTACTACGTGAAAAAATTAGCAATATCTTACATAACTGCTAGTCATTTTGATGTAATGTGCTGAGTGAAATAAAACCCTTCAGAGTATTGCTGATGCCAAGTTAGTAAAACAAGATGCTTCCACGTAGGCACCAAACGCAATTCGAGGTTAAACTGCCACCGTCAGCATTAAGCACGATACATCATTTATTTCGATAATGTGCACAAATCAACACAATTTCCTGTCGAAATTTAGGAAAAATATACATTAAAAGGTATACACAAGCAACCACACTTTAATCGAGTCAAAAATAAATCAGATAGATAATGGTGATTAAGGTATAGGTTGGCTCCAAATTGTCAGATGGTAGTTGTCTGTTCAGAGTTAAAATATTTGTTCACACTTTTACAAAATATTCTAATGATATATTAGTGAAATGGATAGAGTGTTTTGCAAAACAGTTGCATTCTAGAAAAGTAAATTAGCGTTAGTGTAAATGGCTCATGCGTTAAGCAGCACTTGAATCACATATGCGGGTTTTAACCCCAAAGCAATGCAGACAAGTCACGCCCTTACTGAGGTTAGACTATGATAAATTTTCCTTGAATTTATCAAGAGAGATAGATATGACACATTTTGATAGAACTCTCTTCACGATGTGCATTATTAAAGAAAGTTATCGTACTTTCCAAAATGTTTGTGGTTAAACTCGAATATCAGCCATAGTAGTTATGGTTAAACCTTTTAATCAATTTCTAATACAATGCTAACTGGGAAGAAAGATTATCACAGGCTACATGCACAACTTGCTTGATTGTGTAGGATTATTGTTTGGTAAAAAAAATGTCCTTCTGCAAAGTCTGTTCATTACAGTAATTTGAAATTATCAAATCTCTGATGTGTTTTGAATTTTGTTTGGGACGATTTACACAAACATGCCTGTGAGCTTTTGTCCCACTTTACTAAAATTTCACCATTCTGTCTGGAGTTATTGAAATTAAAAAATGGAACCTCTTTAAGTTTAAGAACCTACAGTGGCCCGGCTAGCACTAACTTATAACCCTCTAGGTAACAACGCGTAACAACGCGAGAAGGATGGAACAGGAGGCGGCAGGGGATACGACCGTTTATTACCATCGTGCCAGCCATATGTGTGTCTTAGTGTGTGGATAAGTGAGCGGATGACGCGTCTGGTGACAGTAACCAATGAAAAGAGCATGAGTCATTGACACCGTCAGGTCAGTATACACGCATTGTACACGCGAGGTGGCTGTCTGTACACTACAAACTCACTAGACAATGTAGGTTAAGAATCCAAAAATTGTTTTCCAATCCCATTTTATCCTAAATTACTGTGAGTTCTCCAAATGATCAGAAACTGAACGTGAGAGTTAAGTTACCTATTATTTTTGGGCCTGGTTTACTGTATCTCCAAGCCTTTACTATTCTTCAATGTGTCCTACACCCCACTGGGCTCTACATAACTGCTTCATGAATGTGAAAGTGTGATACAGTTACTCTGGATCCGAGTTTTAAGAAGGCATATTTGGGAAAAATAGCCCCTTAAAACACCAGAATTTGGCTCCAAGGGCTCTGACTTTGCAAGATAGGTTTTCTGACAGGTCTTATTCCTGCTGAATTTAAA
Organism: Mesocestoides corti; assembly: GCA_900604375.1. NCBI lineage: Eukaryota > Metazoa > Platyhelminthes > Cestoda > Cyclophyllidea > Mesocestoididae > Mesocestoides > Mesocestoides corti. The sequence continues at coordinate 34,153 of UXSR01000154.1, forward strand.
TAATTGTCCAATTGCACAGTAAAAGCAATGTACTAGCCAAGGTACTTAAAGCATCGTCGTGCAAGGCGCACTCACGAAGTTGCACAATTAGGAGTTTGCAATGTCATAACCCTGAAAAGGCACTTCTGGGTTATACGAGGCATAATACAGACCAAAAACAAAATTTCGTTCCTTTTGACAGCCAAGCATTCCTCTCAGTTTTCTAAAAGTCACATCTGTTTTAGAACCAACTGGCTGACAACGTTACCTTTCGGTAAACAGCCTAGGTCAGTAAACAACCGTGAGTGTTTTGAGATGTAGTTTGCATGCAAAATTGGTTTTATATTAAGACAGGACTTACTTTTAACTTTCAAAAACCGGTTCCATCTACCAACACTTTTCATGTCTCTGACGGAAATGTCAAACATTTAAATGTTTCTATGGAATTGAAACGCAGAGGTAGTCCAAAGTTCTTGCACGTGAAGATTTCAATGTTTTCAAGGTCAATGTATCCCATAGGTCCATGATTTTTCAATTTTTTTCAAAAATGACTATCCACATTTACCTATTATTTGTAAATGAAATTGTCGAATTGCGCAAAACCAGGAAGAACCACTTTCCACACAATTTATATGAGCAACACGGTTGTTAAATAGATTGTAGAAATATGCCGAAAACTCAAAAAGAAATTGAGACAAGGCCATTTACGGTCAGAAACGGCAGCGAAGTGGGGACAAGTACCTTAAAGAAAACCTTCATGGTGTTTGCGTAATTAGAGATTTAAAGTATAAAACTTGTGAGGGAAATCTACCGGCACAGTCTTCATCGGTACAAGTCCATCATAACATTTAAACGCATTATGCTACCTTCTTAAAAAGTAAAACTTTCAGCTTAACAGTTGGAAAACTTAGGGTCCGCTTCTTTTCTTTTACCGGCCACATCAAAATTACTCAAATATTTCTACTTTAGACAAAGTCAAAAGTCATTAAACTGCTTATTACCTATCAATACATTCATGAATGACTCAGTTTTCCATAACAAAGTTGCATAATTTTGCTGGGAATTTCAGCATAGCCAGAAATATTTACCAAACAGCTTTGACCTATATTTAAATATTATACGTTGGCAATTAGTTCTGGAAATTTCTGGAGTTTTAGGAGAAATTCGGTGTACTCAAAAGCCCAACAAACCTTTGGCCTGGTGCCTACAACTTACAATGGAAAAGGGATTTCGCTTAAATCGTAAGCCTGACAACTTATTGAGAGCTCGTGTACGCAACTTATGTAAATTTTTTATGGCCATAAGCACGCCCTACCAATACCTTTGACGCTGTTTGAAAACCAGAGTTGACCTTCAGTTGTGAGACTATTAGCTATCTAAATATAAGATCCGACCTTATTTTACTCTTTGCCTGATTTTATGGGGCTTTACATACTTCTTGCATAAATCTTCCATGTCTATGTTTTTCTGAATGCAGATACTTTGAGTTGGATTAAAGGAATCCAATGAATACCCATGTTTTCGGGCTACAACACATCACGCAACAGGCTAACTGCAACATTTACTTAAGGTTTTATGTTTGTGATGTGAAGAATTATTTCAAGCCATTTATGTATCTAAAACAAAAACCGCAAGCTGCTTTGAAGGTGATGTACAACGCTAGGAAGTAATTACATATTGAATGCATAGAGAAAAATATGCGAATGTGGATGCAGCCCCCATCAGGTTAAATGACTTATCCAAAATAAAGTTACTGACTGAACCATTTTAGTACATTCTAAAACTGCTTGTTCAAGTAATTAGGCCACGTAGCTTATTAGATTTACTAAGCGCACATCATAAATAGACTTTTTCCATTCAACATTCGAAGAAAACGTTTTACACTCAGTGACATTTGCTTGAGCTCAGTACGCCCTCCGCATCCTCAAGTAGCTACAAACTGGTGCTCTTAAGCTTTATAATTAGTTCTTTCAGTGGAATTCATAATTGCTGATTATGTACACACTACTTTATCTTAGTTTTAAGTAATCCCGTTATGAACATCTGTGGTGAGTCTACGACAAAATGGGTCGGGCCAGATTTATTTTTACAACACTTTAAATTGCACATAATTTTCCTATGAAGAAAATAAAGAATTTTAATATTGTTAAGGCGGTTAAGCATTTTAAAGTGAGAGACAAATTAAATGTAATAAAGTGCCCCAAAACATCACTACTTCGTAACGCCTGTAGCTGCATTTTAAACGATTTTTGAAGGTATTTTTATGATTTCGAAATCGACACTGTCACGAGCGGATACGATAAGTGTTACAATAGCCTCATTTACCTTTTTACTGGTGACTTATTAAAAACCACTGCTAAGATAAGAATGATATCAGATTATATTTAAGTTTGACTTGCTTAGGTTCCTAAAGAGCCCAAACTTAATTGAATATGTTTTTTTCTGGCAAAAGTTCCATTTTTTGAACCGAATGAGAGTAATCTCGAAGAACAAATTTACAGAGCACAAGTTAGTTCGTTTGATTTAGGCTGTAAGCAAATTCTTACAATAAAATAATGACAATTCCATCAAAATGTTCACTGTGGGTATTATGCAGAATAAAGTAAGTTTTCTAGGTCCAATTTAATAGCTTAAATGCAGGATAATTGCAGCATAGTTTTCTTTAAGTTTATTGTAAATAGTAAAATGCAAAATCATTGTAATTTTGTTAATAATGGTGCAGATTTATAAAAGCTGGGGATTGAAATCGTTATAAGCCTGAGTAATAAAGCATTTCTGGCATTGGCTTGTGATTATCCTTCCTTATAATATTTTGCAAATAAAATACCCAATGCTTATTCTATAGTATTTTTAAACTTTAAGCAAGCTTTTTTAAAAAAGTTGATGTTTTTAAATTCGATAACACTGATTATTATGGACAAAATTGTTTTTGTGTCAACTTCATCGGCGTTATCTATTTCAGAATTATGATTCTAGCTGCACATGAAAATGTTATCAAATTTCTTACATGTGATAAAATATGGACTAAGGTTTATTGATAAAACTAGACAAGTGACATGATTTGGTAGCTCCACAGATTTTGAAGCGAATTGTGTCACCTACCAGTCATATGTCAAATCATTTCCGTGTCCTCTTTTCAGGCCACATATTTTCAAAATATAAGAATTTTAAAGAACGTTTGGGACATCTTTATTTCGTATTATTTGATCATTCGATAAGTTAGTTTTACAAGTTAACAACCCAGGATTTGTCACGTTCACAGTTCTACACGAAATGAAATTTAGTTGAAACAGACTTTGTGAATTTAAATTGGTTAACTTGGACATAAGTTAAAGGCTAAGTAAAATGCCGCAAGCGTCTATAACCCTGACTTCTGATGCAAATGAATAGCACTTAAGTGTGGTTGAGACGTAGTGGCTTTAAACAAAAAACCGAAAAATTCTATTTAAATACCAAGTTGTAGACAGAGGCATTTTTTTAGTCCCAAACCGGTTTTATGTTGAACTTGATCCCAGGGAATAAGCAAGCTGCTTAATAAACGAACCCGAATTCAAAATTTTGGGTGTATTATCACACTCAAAGTCATGATCTATATGGTTGTCGAAGTTGCAAACCAAATTTATGAGTTAGGGGACTTATTGAAAAAAGAGAAAGGGTACTAAAATTCCACTTGTCAACGCGACAATTCGGAGGCTGATGTCTGAATGTATACGTCAAAACCATTTGAACTAGCGATAACTGCCTGATATTAACCTCAAGGACTGTCTGACGTTGCCTTTCCTTTCAGTAATTGGTGGAGAGATGAATAGTGAACCTGGAGGCAATTTAATTGAAGGTCATTGGTGTGCTCCCGTTTGTGTCACGTTTTGATTATTCTAAGGGTCCGTTTTGAGTTAACTCGGCATTAGGTATAAGATTGTGTACTTTATTATTTTCTTGTACCCACTTGCAATACTAACCGATTTTGAATGTTGACTCGAGTACTAGCGTGGTGCTTGCTGTTGCGCTAACAGAACTTAAGATATTTGGGCATTAAAAAGACAAAATAAATCACTTGTATCATTAGTCAATTCAGATATTTACAATCTACCCATGACCCATTACTCGGGTATGGTCATTAATGTTCATCTCACTGATTATTTCCATTCAACATGTTGAATACCCCTAGACTAACGTAGACCTAGTTTTGTTGGGCTATGGTTGTGTTAAACACACCAGTCGGCAGGAATACGTGTCTATTTTGCCATAGAAATTCGGCCAAGTCCTTGTAAAGTATGCACACTGTCATTTTATTACCCCTTAGTTCCAGAATTTGTTTACCCGTATTGTCGTGACTGGTCCGAGTGATTTTGTGATCAACTTTCATATGTTGCTTTTTTGCTCCACCCAGCTTTGGACTGATAACTCTGTTCTTTTCAGTCAACCATGGACAAGAGAGAACATCATTCCGTGCTTAAAAAGGATCTTCATGTAATATTAATGTGACCATCAATAACATTTTCACTCTAGGCATTGTTACAAAGCATTATTCGTTCAAATGCATATTCGCATGAGAAGGAACTTCTGGATTTTGCAGAGAAGTGCTTCTCGAGTGTAGGCTGATTTTTGAAACAAACCATTTTTAGACGTGTGTGCAAGCTTGTTGGCGTCAGTTCTCTCTTTGTTTGGTTATGTGTAGCTTAAAGTGGAAGCGTCCATTTCCTCCAGAGCATATCGCCTCAGTTATTCTTGGTAATTTATTAGTTTATAACATTGTTTGCCGCCAGGATGCATTTCAACTTCATCTCTTCTCGGACAACTGGGAATAAATTTAAATGTAAATCCTTCTCGCTCACGTTTGGCGTTGATCGGCGGAATGCTGAGTGCCCGATTTCAATTCAAACATATTTCACAAGAAGTCGATTTAGTGTTATTACTCCGTGCACTTGAACCATTCCTTCTCACAACCACTTCTGATATGCTCGTTGAATGTATCGAACTACTGAATACCTACATCGAAAAGCACTTACAGAAAAACAGCACTGATAAAGTATGACTGAAAACCTGTATAATTGTGTTGCAGGTATCTGACGAAGAATCATATATCTTGAAGTCTGCTTGTCATCATCTGTTGCCCCATTGGGATAGTAACGAGTCGTGGGTTGTATCTTTGGTTGCGCGCTTTTTCTCGAATATCTTTGCGCTTCATTTCACATCTAACAGGCTTCCGGTGTTTTTTTCTGAATGGCTTATCTCCGAGTTAATTGAGAAATGCATTCTTGGGAGCCCATATTGCTTAACAAAGGCTGTTATCCTTACGAAGGGTTCATTAAGATTAGTGAAGTTTTTGCTGTTGTGTGCACCTCTCACGTGGGTGAGTTCAAGTTCTTTGACTTCTTTTCTGAATAATTACTCTATATGATGTGTTGTGACCATACCTCCCATTTAAGTACTTATCATTTTTTGTCTTGGACTCACGTCTAGAATGAGAAATATACACGCGTGGTTCTAGTGTGACTATGTGTCAAAAATAGTATTAAAGCGGGCTTTTTCCCACCGCAAATTATATTTACTGTTTTGTTAGTAACTGGCTGGATCTGTTTGTTCTCTTCCTCGAAGCAACATTTTTATTGATCGCGTTATTTGTGTCATAGTATATGTAAATAACCGTCCTGTTTGCAGAATAAGGTAAGCCTAACTGACCGCTTTAACTCTTCAGGTATTTGAGAAGTCTCCCTACTTAATGTCTAGCCTTCTACTATCTCTGGCAAGGAACTACTCTGCGGCTTGTGCTGGTGACGCAATCACATCCATTCTGTTGAAATGGTAAGTCCTTTATTGTGTTTCAAGGCTCATGAATTTCTATAGGGTGTCTGAGCCTCCCATTTTTTTTCTCCCAATTATGATAAGCTCCTGTAACCCTAAAACTGAACCAGTGAAATTGATTTCGATTTGAATATACATGAGCGGTTCTTTGAATAAATTGAGTATTTAGCTTATTTTCGTTTCTTTGTTTGATTATTTTTAGCCAGAGCAACGTTAATGACTGGCTCGAAGGCATACTGCGTCCGTTGGCCAACTTCCTGCTCCATGGTCTCATCTCCTGCTCCACCGAGAAGCAGCTAAGAGGGCTGACAGAAACAGATATCCATTCAGTGACTGTAGGCTTCTTCTGTTTTACGAATTGCTTTCGGTGGAGCCTTTACTAGCCACATTGGTCACATTTAGATATCATTTGTGAAAACACCAACGAATCCAAACGTATAGCTTCCCCTGTCACCTGAACCAAGTACTAACTTCCTGTTGGGTGCAGCCTGTTTGTTTGTTGTGTCTATTACCAGTTAAATTTGGCCTCCTGCGTTTTACAGATATCCTGTCTCTACAAGGTGCATTTCTCTTGGGCGTCAAATTATAATCTGTTAGGTAATTTCAGACAAGATATACCCATAATAATAACACTATTAAAAGAATTAAACAAGCAGTAGACAAGTCTTTCATGACTCAACTTTTAGTTTTTAATGTGTGACCACTGAAAGGCATAGGTAAAATCGCTTAGTTTTGTGTTCTACAACGTTGATTCCTTTTACAGAAACTGCGACTCCACAACTTCTTTTTGCATTGCGCAAAATCTCCCTTTGCGAACCTTCGTGCGGGCAACTTCTACCTCGACGCTTGGGATCCCCCGTCTACAGAAAACACCCCGTTTATCCTGGAGCTCATCAATCACCTGGTCTTTCTACTTGAAATGAAATGCCAGTTCTCAAGTCACGTCAGTGATCATCGTCTCACAGTTTTTGTGGCGCTCCTTCCTCTGCTCCCTATTGGTTCTGCTCTTCAAATTATTAACGAGGCATGTTGATCGTCGTTTTTACAAATTGGCTGTCTGTCAAATTGTCATAGTTTTCACTCAAATGAAAAACTGCTTATTATTTTTTTGGACCGCAAATCTATCAGAACTACATCTATTCTGCTTTTAATTTAACAAAGCGACACAAAGACAAGTAAACTGACTAAAATATAATACGTTGGCCGTTGCATTTGTGACACCAGGAAGTGGAAATTCTCTTGTCCTATTCCAGCCTCTACGTTACTTTTTCTCAAACAACATCCTACTGAACCTCGTTTATCCACAGTGCATTCAACTGCATCGTGTAGTTGCGTGTTTTGATTTGCTTCTAGTTCAGGGCTTTCTAAAAAGCAAAATAAATGGAAGTGTGTCCAATATGTTACCGTCCTATGGCTGGTATTCGGCCCAAACTTTGGCCCGGTTGCTGGCTACATGCGATGTCGTGTGTTTCGATCCGTTCTATGTTTGACAGGACTTTTCCTTGTTAATCATGTCAGCTATTGTTGGTGCTTTTGCAGAATCCGAAACTGGTTGAAGCAGCTCTGGAACACAACAGTGATAAAATACGAGCAGAAGCCTGCAGAGCGCTAGCGCAAATAGTTGTTAAGCTTCCACCGGCAGTAAATCCGCAACCTTTCCTTCACCGATCGGTTCTTCGGGGAGTTTCAAGCCTGCTTTCCTCGACCCACCCTGCTGCTCGCGACATGGCAATTCACGCCTTTTTTGAAATGGCTCTTTTCATTCGTAACCGTAGCGTCTCATCCAGCATCGAAGACGCCAACTCCTTTGACGTTCCCCGTGGGTGTCAAGTTAGCGGGTATCCCGATGTTTCGGAGGTGACGTTTGACAATGTTCCAGTGGAATCCTATCTGCATGCAATGGGTATGGTGATGCTGAATATTCGTTCGCCATCAGTGTTAATATCTTTCTTTAATCGTAAAAAAGATTTTTCGCTAATCCGATGGTCAAGAAACTACATTAATTTGATCTGTTTTTTTAGTTGCTCTTATTCCAGGAGAAATCGTGTGTCATGAAATTCCAAATTGTTGCCATGAAAGTGGTTCCCCTTTTAAGCTTTGGTATTCCCAGTTCTAAACGAGGCCGCTTTTAGGATAAGGTGTCCCATTGACTGACCTGTCTGTAAGACTCTGCGTACGCAATCAGACCCTTTTAATTAATTTGTTAACATTTCTTCAGTACGATGGGTTTAAACTGCACCTGGCCTACCAGGTTCTGTGACCCTGGCCTCACCCGTAAATTGTGAACAGGTAATTTTTGAATGCACTTAAACAAAGTAATTTTGGGCTTAAAAGTGTTTTTTGTTGAACAAATTGTGTAAAAAAACTAAGCATGTTTTATTGTGTGAGAAGTAAGTCTATGCTATCGCGTTGGGTGACCCGCTGCAGACTCAGCCGATACTTTAGTTAATTCCAAAATTGAATGAAGTACTTTAAAGTTTAGGTAGGTAGGTAGGTAGGTAATCCAAACAGTTTGGGATCCACAGAAAACTACGCGCAACCTAACTAAACTATTCCCACGACACTCGGAAATGTTTAAATAAACGCATGTTTGATGATAACTATTTCATCTAGGTGATATTTATCGATTTGCGGCCGGATTGTGGTCCTGCAATTACGGAAATCTTGATGCTTTCCTTGAAAAACAGATATCTGGGTTGACACCTTTCCTACGAGATTTGGTGTTCCATCCTATGCTTCCGCCTGGTATGCCGTATCAGCGACAAAAAATGCTGATAAGTCTTATCAGCTGTCTATTTGAGCTGTCCTACATTGAGAATGATTCCAGGAAAATCGGTAAACGGTTTGGGTTCGAGCCATGTAAGTTGGTTTATCAGCCTATTCATTTTTGACTTCTCTGTCTAACTGTCCTGCCATTTATAAGGCACCCAGCGGACCCTGAAGCAAATTTTGACTCACTTCGTCAGCACATCAGGATTCCCTTCCCTCTATGAAAAGACCACTTGGCTGCAACTGATATCATCACTTCCACATACCAATCCAGAGGTATTTCTATGTCAGAAGCTCATTTTCTCGTCAGTAAACCGTTCTTTTGGTGCATACAACTCTATTTCAAGATCGTTTACCCACATAAATCTATTTCAAGAGGGGAATTTCGCTTGGTGCTAGCCTAGCCTGTTAGCTCCATTCCATTTCTACGTGTTCATGGTAGTGTGTAACTTGCGACCTTTTGTCCTCTACGGGTGTTTGTGGACGTCAAACGAAACACTTGTACCAGATTTTAAGATCATCACTGGGCTAAGGTGTGCCAATAAGAAATACCCAGTTTAGTATAACTGGCCACCTCTATTAAAATGGCACTAGGTTTTTAAAGGTATATAGCTGCCACCATCCCAAGTACAGTTGTATTAATTGCTAAATAGTTAATTCCTTGAGTGTTTTCGTTTTCCCTTAGATCCAGTGCAGTATTGTCAATATCCTTACCACCTACTGGTCCCCTACTTCAGCGGCATGGTTAAATAGCGAAATTCACGCCGACCTAATCCAGCTTGCCGAGACCTGGTGTGATCTGCACTCACCTGAAGGCTACACTGCAGGGGCGGCACTGTTGCAGTGGCTTTTAACCTCGTAAACCACTTATCCCTTCCACGTAGAGTCTTGACCTTAAATTAATCCTGTGCTTCCTTCTCCAGAGTGCTCTCCTCAAGTGACGTCTCTCAAGTAACCTCAAGACTTCTTGCAAGCATGCGCGATCTGTGTGATGCCATACCTATTATATGCGATAGTACGGATGCACAAATGCATCAGCGATTAATTGAGAGGATATTGACGAAACCAGGCCACGGTGAGAGTGCTTAATTTAAAGTTTGCTGTCGCTGTCAGCAATTTTTTTATTCGTTTGAACTTTCATTTTCCAAGATTTCCTTTGCATGACCTCTATTTCTGGCCCTCCTTCTAGCTTCGTCCAAGTTTTCCCCTGACTCCATCAATGCACTTCATCTGATTCTGCGTTGATGACTTCACTACTGTTTTCTACCATGTATTGTATCCTTTTGGTAATTGTAACCGATATAACAGCGTTATTTACCTCCTTTGCAGGATTTTTGGCGGCTGCAGACCGCATTTTGTCCTGGTATGTCGTCAGGTCAAAGTTCCCGCAATCTATTTTCATTCAAGCTCACGAGCTGGATGATGATGTGAGTCGCTTGGGTAACCTTCTCAGCCCCGAGTTGGTTAAACACTGCCTCCACCTTTCTAGCGCCTGTCTGGCCCTTATGGGGTGCCCTTGGTCGCATCAGAACAAAGAGGGGACCAGTCTGTCTTCTGTTGTTTGCGGGCGTGCGTTATTTTCATCTCTAAGACCTATCGTGCTGCCTGCCTCCACTTCAGTTTTTTTTAATATTTCAGTTGAAACATCGTCCTTCGAAACTCTTGGTCGAACCATCCTCGATTTGGCTCGACAGGCTCAAACTACAATAAAAACCCCTTCGGAATCAGAAAGGTAATCTGAGCTCAAACATCTCCAAGTAATTTCTGACAATTTGTAGTGCTCATGAAATCTGGGATTCTTTAACTTCTACGACTGCACTCTTCCCTGAGTATCAGCACATTCTTTCATGGGCTTGGCATAATCTCGAGGTTCACATTATATTCGGTGTTAATTGGTCTCCTTTCTCTAGATAACCTCAAGTATATTATCTAAATGGGTTCACTTTCGTGTCCTGTTGGCTCTAATTCGCGGAGAACCTTTGGATGATTTAGCACGGCAATATTTTACACTCGTGGGCAAGCAGCTGATACGAATTCTCATGTCCTGCCGTCACAAGGTGAGATTTCGTCCATTTTGCAAAATTTACTCAACGGCATGAGGCATACCCTGAAAAGTGATGCACGATTACTCGCAGAAACATAATTTGTGTCATTTTTGTATCCAAAGTTCAACAAGAATAACTATCACATTTCTTACCTACTTAAATTATTCTTGACTACAATCATTATTTTTTCCTTGAAAGGGAACGGTGGAAGCAGTTCATCAGAGCTTGCAAGATTATCTCACCATCTCAGAGTACTTGAGCCAACATTTCCGAACTGTCACAGCGAAGCAGGATCAGTTGCAAAGCATCCTTGATTTGTTAATTCGGCCAAATCAAGTGATTGACGTCTGTTTGTCAGCCGTCAGGGATTGTAAGTTCTCCGTTACCAGGCGTTCAGCTGGTCTGTGGCCGGCTTCAAAAGCAGCATTAATGGCCGAATTGGTTGCCTCCCCATTAGAACAGGTTCGCTATTGTTTTAACAACGTATTCCAGTGGAACTCATTCCTAAGGATCAAAGTGTTTGCCCCTGTCAGCCTCTTCTTCATCGATGGCTATCATCTCTCCTCGACATCTCTTGTTCCACTGGATCTACCGAGGCTGGGGATCCAGAGAAATACGACCCGCCGCGTGCCCTCGCGTTGCATCTCATCAAGGGGATCTTTGAGGATGCCCGACTGGGACCAGTGGCCTTTGCGTCGGTTCCGCCAGAAGACCGAGGTGGTGATGACTGGTTGACTATTCTCGCCTGTAAGCTCGCACTTCCTGGCTTCGCCGCCTCTCAGTGGACAATAGCGAATGGCTCACTACAATTGTTTGGTACGTGTCACATCATCACGAGCTTAAAAGCTTGGAAGCCTCGTGGCGTTCGGCATGAAGTCTTGTCATGTTTCATTCTTTGTTGTGACTCATGAATGTGTTGTACAAAATCCAGATTCGTGGTGTACACCACCAGCAACATATGGTGTGTGCTAGTCGCACAATCATCACTTCCTCAAACTTAGTGTGGCGTTGTTTTAAGTAATAATTCTTGATGAAATGTACAATTTGCATTTTTTAGTTAAAAAGTTTTGGACTTGCCCTGTTTGAAAATTACACGTTTTAGTAGCCAAGACGAGATATGAATTTTTGACCTGTATGTCGGTTCGCTAAAATATCGCTCAAACAAAGAATCCCACTGGGTTTAAGTGGTACCTGTTGTGGAGGTACGTGCGTGAAACTTTATGTAAATGTAGAGTTCACTATCCACGGGAAACATTTTCAATTGAAAAAAAAAATATGTAATGCTGTTTACCTCACTTGCTTAATTTAGTAAAACCAAGGTATGACCAAAAGGACAGGCCAAAGCTATGTATACTTCTGTGCCGCTTCTTGTAGTATTATGCAACTGGGGCCAAAGTGCACGGGAGATGATTGCTATTCACCTTCAAACCATGGTCCAATTCGTTTGTAATCTTAAATGGTGACTTCGTCATGTCGATCCGTAAGCTTGTCGATTTTCAGCCTGCTACAGAACTCCTCAAGCCCAGGTCTATTATCTGATAGGATAGTATTGTTTGAACCCACATCAAAACCTTCGCTCATGATTCACCGATTCGGGTCAGTGGCCGTGCCAACCATCTGGGAATAATATAAAAATTGCCTTTTTGTTTTTTCAAGCCAATAATTGCCGCTATCTGGGTCGCATATCCACGGCCTATTACCTAAAAACATGGTACTACACGATTGAAGCCAATTGCTTGGTTCTTCGACAATAACACGATTTCTCGAAATGATTTCTGGTTGATTTTTTTGTAGATAGTGGTTTGATTGAGCTTTCAGTCAGACATCCAGTATTATGCGTGTTTTTTTACAAATAAACCTCTTACAGGAATAAGATATCGCAATGCAATCGTGTTTGAGTGTCTAAGCCCTGTTTCTCTTGTCTACCTTTGACCCAGATAGCGAATACTCCACAGTCGAAGTCTGTTTCATGTCGATGACACCTAAAACGTAACAAATGTAATTGCGTGGATGATAAACCATTTGAGATTTGCATAATTCACTTGGCAGCTAACGTTGTATTTATTTGATTTCGTTTTTAGCATCTATAGTGAAGCGTCTAGTCGGTCCAGTGCACACTCGCCCGGGGACGACTATTGCCGAAGTGTTTGGTCGCTATCCAGCTCTGTTTGACGCTTTCGTGACGACCCTCTCGTCGCTGCATTCCGCCGAAGGTTGGCAGAGATGTGCAACGGCCAAAGTCGTGGTGCCTCTGCTTGGTTTGCTGTCACGTCTTCAACCGTCTCCAAATGCTGCTTTTTCGTATGCTCATATGACATTATGCTTCACTAGAACGTGACTTGCTACCGATTTTGCATGCAGTAATATGGTACTGCGTCTTTCGATGTTGTTTGCTTAAGCAGTGCTTGGACCAAGAATGCTTGTGTTGTTCGCGAATTCAACGTCACCTAACAGTTACTAACCGTCGTGTATCCCAGCTGCCACTGTGGTGGTTTGCGGATTCCCTGTCGAAATTGGTCTTTGTTTTGGTGCGCTTGAAACTGATTCGCAAACCATTAGCGAAAGGAATTCTTTTTAATAGAAATTCTGTAGTCTTAGGTAAGTCTGAAACGTCATTTCAGTGTTACGGATATTAAATCAATTCTCCCACTAAGACGCAACACCGGCCACTCCGTCATCTGAGTGCTGTTTTCCGTAGGGTACAAGGGAATAAGCTTTGTTCAGCAATAACTTTAGGTCATTTTGGTTTTGTTCACTCATTGGCACCACAGATCGTTTTTTTCATAACTGTTTTTGTCTGACATCCCACTACATTTTTGGAGATTATCTGCATATATCAGCAAATTAATTGCTAATGGGTAATAGTGATCAGTTCCTTCACTTTAATGACTGGTCACCCAGCAGTGCTCCATCTGCTACCTTGCTTAATTTAGTGAGGAACGACAAGCCGAAATGCGGTGCAGCCTTCAGCCCTTCTTGGCTCATCCCGTGGCCAAGATTCGTCATCTGGCAGCCGAGTCCTTCATCCCGTTCTGCTCGTCCGCCCACGTGACTGCACAGGCTGCTCTCCTCGCGTCCGTGGGCCCACTCACGGGCCTACTTAAGACGGAGCACAAGCTAACTGCGTGCCGCTGCGCAAACGCGTGCAGCGGTCAGCTCTACGCGATCAGTGCGTGGCTTCGTCAGGCTCCGACTAGTGGGGAAGCTGTTGTGCGCGTAAGGTAAATGCCTTCGAGACTCGTCCTTTCGGCGTTGTTTCGTTTGGCCCATAATGGAATGCTGAATCTCCATTATTACTAGTTCCATAGTGGTTTTGTGTTTTTTTTTGAGTCACCTTGTTGTAGGTTTGTGCCTCCGACCCATGTCAGATGGACACTTTTTATGTAGATTGGAGTTGGGTAAGCGTTGGCTATTAATCCAAACTTGAACCTAAAATAATCCAGATCTGTTGACTGCGATAGCGATCGAGCAATACAAACTACACAAATCTCGCTACATGTATTCTACGTAATTGTCAGTCCACCGTTTTACATACCGTGCTCTTTGCAATAAATGGACAGAAACGTGCGCGATTTCCAGTGATGTTTTGCCTTTTTTTGTCATTGAAATTTCTTTGCAGGGGATCAATTGTTCAGGGAGTTTGCACCCTTGATTGAAATGTGTACTTGTGGTTCCTACAACACACCTTCAGAATTTGGTCGCCTTGATAGGGTTAGCACTGATCTTCCGTCAGCTTGCTCAGTAGCCACATAAAAAGGAGGTTGCACAGTCGATTTTCTTTATTTCGCCCTTATTTTTTTTCAGAAAACTTGAATGGGGTGTTGCTTTACGATACCTTGCGAAATGGACCTCGCGTGACCGTGCGTGCTGGTTTCTGGCTGCTCAGTTGGCCAGCGTCATGCGATGCATCTTCGAGCTCATTCCGAACTCTGAAAAGGGGAAGTATCGCACAGTCTTTTATTTCTTCTGTGAGCGTCTCCAGAAGCAGAGCTATCCCAACGGATTACTTTTCCAGGTGCTGCTTCCGTTCATGGCTTGTCGGTATTAAGGACATTCAACCGCTTTACCGTCTCCTCTGTTTTTTCCTACCAATAGCCTCTTTTCTCGGAGTTCCATTCGGCCTTTTACGATCTCTACCACACAATCCATGACTTCCAGCCCCTGATTACTAAGTCCGTCGATATCCCATTCATATTCCAAAGCACACCCGAGGAGGTAGTTCTTACGTCTCACCTTTTAAGTAATATCCATTATGGAGCACCCCCGGACCTTGCTCATGTTCTCTCCGGGACCGTCCTGTCCACCACTTTACTGTCGCTGGCGTTAGATCGGTCCGTTTGGAAGCGCCCGGAGGATGGCATAGACCTAAGTTGTCTTGAGAGGTTAACCTCCTGGCCGCTCACCGATGGCCAGAAAAGTCTTTTGCTACCCGGGATCCTTCTAGCCATGGCTCCTCTTGTTGGGGTACTCGCTCGCATCCGAGAAGCCAGGTAAGTTGCTATAAAACGTGATCCGGGCTTTTAGTAGTTGTTTGTGCTGGTCCAAGGTGTTCTTTAAGGCACGGGTACGTGGGTGCGGAATTGTGGATTTACGTTTCATTCATAGTGCTGGTATCAGTTAGCCAACATTTATGCTTTAGTGGTTGGTCACCTTGGTACTGTTACTTATGTCACCAATACTTCCCAGAAGTTTTGCAACTTCTATTAAGAAACGCACACAATTCGATACTGGGGTCCTGTTCCATGTGATGACCATGGAAACTCGTCAAAGTGACTCTTTTTGGCCCTTTAACAACTCAACACTTTCAAAAGGCCTCTGCAAGAGTGAGCCCGAACAGCTGTAAAACGATTTCAAGTTTGGGGTCTTAAAAGCACTGTTTTCAGATTTGCCAATTTGTGGTATTAATAAGACCAGTCCTTAATAGCCCTATTCTCCAAAATTTGACTCGCCAAGTACGTAGGGTTGCGGTTTTGTTGTGGTCGTAAGCAGTTTGGGTCAGCTTAACTCGTGAATGCGTAAATCTGCACTAGCCCTTAGCATTGGAAATCGATCCAATCGTTGTCACCAAACGAAATGGTTCGACTTGTGGATTTGTCCCAGTTTCCACACAAAGTGATCCTCCTACTAATGCCTGACTATTCCTCCTGATCATCTCCATGTGTTTATTTCCCAGCAAATTCGTCACGTGGTGGTTCGAAAATATGCAGCCTTGTCTTTCCGTGGCCAGCGCCAACCAGCAGTCCAGAATAACTGCCTCACAAGCTCTCCTCGTTTGGCTCAACACCGGTGGTAAATCCTGCTTGAACGGCCTTTCCGAAATTCAGTTGGCTAAGTATGCTTAACCTGTTTATTACTTAAGATTAGTGCTTTTGCCTCGGGAATTTTCTCCATAAATGACTTATGCCTAACTGTTTACGTCACCCACGACTTCTAGTTTTATAAGCATTGCGCAAATATTATTAACAGTAAAAATCCACTTTTAGTAGAATCGGCGTGATACATGCTCAAGGAAATGTATCGGGTGTCGTCGCAGTCTGTTATAGGTTGTTTTCATAAAAGGCACATTGTGTAACTCGAATTTTTGTGCTATTTCTAGATTCGTGTATGAGCCCTTTGCATCGGTGACGTGATATCATTGTAAGATTTAAATTACGACCCTGCTCCCTCAATTTTTTTTACAGTTTGCTTCGTTTGGTTCTCTGCGGTCTCTTTGATGAATGTTATGATGTGCGCGAGACCACTGGACGAGTGGTAGCACTTTTGCTTGACTTGCAACACCCAGTCTGTCCCTCTAGAGGGGCTCACCTCCTCCTCTTCGATCTTATGCCTTCACTCCTCTCTCGCCCCGTAGAGTGGCTCATAGATTTCTATCAGCTACAACTGGACTCCGTTATTGATCGAGCTGATACTATGATCAAACTCCGCGCTATGTACGTCAAACTAATCAATGCAGTGGTGCTTTTTACCATTGTAGGACAGTAGTGTGCCATTGTGGTAAAAGTTTTTTGCGGCTCCACTCTCTATCTTTGTGACAATTTGTACCAAAATCTCATTAGAAGCTTTGTAACTGCTCAACCGCAGTAATACACTGACTAAGGTGTCTCAAGTATTAAATCTTCCACACCGAGTATTTGCGTGTTTCCTCGTTTTAGGAACGTTCTCTATGAACCGGATGAAGCCAACCCCTATTTTGACGTTCAGTTCGTAATTATTCTGCTACTTTCTGCGCTAAGACATTTCGGAGCGTCAGATAAGGTGAATGTTGTTATATGCCCTTTCTTGCCTTGCAAATGTCACCTTGTTTGCCAAAACAGTGGTCCTATTGCCCGAAAAAAACACTGAAGTCAGATTTTTAAAAGGATAAAGAGGCGGCTCGAACCACGCCATACATACCAAGCGTAAAAGCAGATGTGTTATACAATTAAGAAGCATCGAATGCATGGCCCATATTCAGTCTACCTCTTGCACTCACAGTCGACCAGTGTGGTAGAGAGAATCGTAAGCGGTTGACCACATGGATGCCTAAACCAGCAGATCAACAAAGGGGCTGCTACTAATAAGCCGCAGTTTGAGGGTTCATGGTAATCGTTACGTAGTCTCTAACTTCAATTTTACCCTTAGTGCAAAACAATACAGTTTATTAACCACTGTCACTGTAAATAACGTGGAAACACAGTTCCCTGTTCCTCGTGTCCATTTAGTTTCATCAGAATCATACTTGTAAATCTCCGCAGGTCTTTGCAACTGCTCGATCTTGGATGCGCTGCTTCCTCGTTTGAGGTGATCACTGGACTGCCTATGGGGCCATGTGAATTGAGAATCTCCAGATTTTGGCTTAATCTACCTGGCACCCTTAATATAATTGGTCCACTCTCTGCCGTTAAGACTTTTAAAAACTGACGAAACGTGCACAATAGGCTGTCTAGTTTTTTTTATTCAAGCCCGCAAATTCTATCCATGTATGAAGTTTTAACAGAATGGGTTTTTGTTCTTCGGTGCCTTCCACAAGCTTGCATTTTATCTCAGCTTCTCGAAATTCCTTTTTGTAATGGAGGTTTTTGAGTCCCAGGCCAACTTATTTTTCGTGTGCTCGTGACACGTCTCTCCGCTGATGTGCTTACTAGCGGTCAGCGTGGAAAACATCTCAGAACTTTTCAAAAGTTCCATAAACTCGTTTCCCCACGTTATTTCACCAAAATGTGATATTTTTGGCCATTTTCTTATTGTCGGTTAATTCCCGTGTAGGTAGTCAAATCGAAAACTGCCTCAGCACTTGGTCGCCTCAGTGAATGTGTCAAAGAAAAATGCGACTTCCGCTCTGCCACACTTGCCTCCCACTTACCAGCGCTTTATCAAGTAGCCCTGGCGACGCAACTGACAGACCGATGTTGAACTTCAGTTTTTTGCTGTTAAAAGTGTTTTTGATAAGCGGTGCGTTTTGTCTACATAAGCATGTGCGTGTGTGCTAATAGCTCGGATGTGTGAAACGGTTAGTCATACATGCCCTAACATCGTGATACTCTGAGATAAACATTCGCGCTAAGCGGGTGAGTTGAGGTTCCCTAATGGCTGATGGCGCGATGTGAAGAGTGTGCAGTGTTTTGGAGATTGGGACGACCAGATTAACGAACGTGAACTAACACGATTCACAACAGTTCTCCTCCTCAACTAAAGGATTTGGCGAATCATTTCTTCCAACAGGATTGCTGAAGGGTGGGCCATAGGTTTTGTGCGATTGTGATTTTGCCATAGTTGTACTGAAAATGCTTAGAACCTGACAGGGAGCTATGGAAATTAGATCCAGGGCCGAAAACTAAGGCACATCTTTCGCGATTGACGGTATCCTGTCAGTCCAGCAGTTGTCTTTCCTTCAAGCGGTGTAACGATCGGACAAACGAACGTGTCTGCCATAGCGTGTGTATTGGTAACCGTCTATTTACTGCCCGAAGAGGCGGGAGTTAGCTGCATCGCCGCGTCGAAGAAAGGTGGCTTGAGGCGGTCCACACATACTGTATCTTCGTTTTCGTTGTTTTCAACAATGAAGACCGCTTCTTCTCGCCTGGATACTCTGAAAGGTCCATCCTAAGTGGGCTGAAGCGATTGATGGATGGCATCTCGCCTGATGAAAATGTGGGTGCATAAGGACAGCGCTTTCGGAGTGTATGGAAAAGGGGAAGATTAATGGGGTTGAATTGTTTTCCCATAATTGATTGACGTATTTGTGAGGGTCTGGCTGTGACGGTTGAATTATTTGAGGGAGGGATGATTTCCAGTTAGTCTCAATGTTGTTCCGAAAACCATTTCTGTCAATAAGCAACCCAAGTCTCCCTTTATAACTGATCGAAGCCCGAGTAGCAGGAGGAATAACGCGTGCGTCCAACGAGATGGATCACTGTAGGCCGTTAGAGCGGCTTTCAATTGCCGGTAAAAAAGTTTTTCCATATCATTTGATTGAGAGTAGTAGGTGGTCGTCGGAATGCCATTCATTCCTAGAAGCCGTGAGTGATTTTGGAACAGGCTTGATTCGAACTGCCTTTCCCTGTCTGGATGATGGTGGAGGGGATCCCAATAAGGCAATCCATCTGCCCACAAACGTTTTAGCTACGGTATCAGCGTTGTCTTGCATTGAAAAAGTATCTTAGTATCGGGTAATTCGATCAACACTTGTTAAAAGGTGACGAAAACCTCTTTAGTGCCTCAAAGGTCTCACAATATCGACATGTACATGACCGGAACTTGCGCCAGGAACGTGACATTGTCAGAGGTGGATCTTACTGTGCTCGCCTTGGATATTTGGCAGCTTACGCAATGTCAAGTCAACGGTTTAATATCTCGATTTACGACAGGCCAAACATAACAATTAGAAATCAGCACTTGGCGGCGCATCGACTTAGGAGCAAAGGGGCGTTGCACACCGATTTAAGTATTGCATACAATATGTATGGATGAAAACGGAACGCTTCAATCAGCTTCATGGCTGTCTTTTGTCTTGGGAACTCCTGCAATTCTTGATCGGACTGCTAAGCAGTCGCCATATCCTCGAATTTTGCTTGTGTACATGTGTTTGCAGCAACAATGTGCAAACGAGAGTGCATCTGCTACGGTATTGTTCGCGCCCTTAAAAATTGTAGAGTGCAATCAATGTGTCTTGACTTTCTTGATGATAATCGGTTAGAACGCCTACGGCTGACAAAAATGGACAGTAATTCGTCGTTATAGGTATTAAATTGCAGATTTTCGAGCAGATATCTAAAGTGTTTGACAGCAAGATAGCGAGAAGTTCACGACCGAAGATACTGTAACGATTTTTAACGCTATTAAACTTGGCAGGGAAATCAGCGCCTGCACTGCTCCGTTGACGGTTTGCTGTGTGCCTGAACCTTTTGCCGAAATGGAAGCATCGGTTAAGGGGGACATGGGGGCGTCCGATCGCTGGTAAAGTAGCTTGGCTGTCTTCGTCAGAGCCTCCTTTTGGGCTGTAAAAGCTTCACGTGCCTCCTCTGGCATGATTGCCACGTGTGTCAATTCACGTTCCTTTTCAAAATATCGATAAAAAATCGTGTTTGCCACCTGCACCACCCCGAATCCTTTCCAAGATTACGCTTATTGTTCATCTTTATCGTTTTGATTGGTGCTCCCTATCAGTGCTAGCGTGTTCATGTAAATAGCTCCGAAATCCTCTGTACTAGCAATGCCCGTATTTTAATGCAACCTGAAGCCAAAGATAAACCTGGCGAACCCACCGGTCGCAATGACAGTGATATTAACATTCAGGAATCACCTCATTCAGAGATATTAAGCCCACAAGGGGAGTCGAATAAGTGTGACCGACCTAACAGATTTGTCCGACGATTCAAGGTTTTTGGACCAATCAGGAGACAAAGTAGTCATGAAACAAACTCGTGTCCCATCATTGACGATCGATCGAATTCCGCATCACCTACTAGACGTCAACCACATCCCGCAGGAATGCGCACTTTTAGGGGGTTCGGCCAGCCAATTGGAATTGACGAACGCATCTTGGAGTGGCCCCCTCCAGAGCCCCGTCCACTCCTCTACCGCCCAATTATGCCACAATTCGGACTGATGCTCGGTGGTCTTCCACAGCCTCCGCATAATCCGAATGTCTGGGTTTTCGGTCCTACAGCCAATGTGCAACAGGTGATGTTTGATGATGGGGCTGAGGTTATAGAGGCTGAGGACGGGAGAGAAAATCTGAATGAACAGTCTTCCCCTCAAATATCTCATGGACAGGGCTCTGCACTACATAGAACAACGAGTGAGGTATCAGTGAATGTAGACCCCTTAAGTTTCGAAATTGATGATGGCTTAAGAGAAGAAGCAACTCCGATGATACTCCAAACAGGCGGCGCTTCGAGTTCTCTGGCTGCATCTTTCAGTGGCCTGCATCCTGTGGAGTCATCAGAACCTGACAATCTGCGGCCCCCCGTTGATGAGTTGTTCATCGAGCAGGCTCCAGGGGTCTCGTTAACTCCTTCGAATGAGGAAGCCTACGGTACAGTTCGGGTTCAGCAAGCTAACATCGAACCACCTCCAAGACCGATATTTTTTGTGATTGTCGATACCAACGAGGGCGGGCCCGCCGACGATGAACAACAGGCCACACAATTTCATTTCGCGCTTGTACAATTACTGGCTCAGCTGGAATCCGCATCTGAAGACGAATCTTTGTTATAGAAGTTGAGTTTACTAAGATTCCTCAATCCGATATTTTTAATCAACAAATAAATTCCTTTTTACGTTGCGGTATCGCCGAGCTTTTGCTGGCTCATTGGTCAGATTCATTAAATACCACGTTCTATTTGCATTTACCCGATGCAATATTTCTTCACCCGATGTTATTCCTTTCATTATACACAAAAGAGATGCTAATTCTTTAACGTCTTTTTTTCCTCGTAAAAATAAAGGAATCAGCTGCTTCTATTGATGCTATTTGTCTCAACAGCAACTCGAATCGCGTTATGGTAGTCTTCACATTTTCTGTTACATTTAACAGGCTCTGACTGTTTGTGTCATATTGGCCTTAATGCGCCTACCCCTTTTTAATGTGATGACTAGTCTGGTCACCGATGAAGTTGGCGTACACCTGTTGGAGCTTTTCATGCCAGAACAACTAGATTCTGAAATGACCACTACACACCAGGTATTGTGTTCCGATGACCTTTACCTTAGGCTTTACTCGTATATCCGTGCCCTAGAGTGCGCTTACTAGTCAGTCACTGTCTCTGCCACGTTTGTCTTTGCTAATTGAGCCCCATTGTTGTGAACTTATTCAGGATTTGGTTCCGATTAAGAAAAGTCACCGACCGAATTGTTTTAACCACAATCCCGCCTATTTCTTTAAAATTTTCTCTCTGGTACATTTTTTTAATCCAACAACTTAAATAAGGTGTTTATAAAATCGTCTTCACGTATTTTCGACTGATCCTTCCACATTTCTAAATTAACCGCTACAGTGCTGTAGTGGACAGACAGCCACCTCGAGTGACGCGTGTATAATGGTCCAGCTGTACCAATGACGCTTTCTGTTATTGGCTCCTTTGAACAGTCGCGATTGACGCGCGCGTGCACATAAGCACACAGAGACAACTTGGCTGGCGCGGCGCTAATAAACGGTTGTGTCCTCTGTCACCTCTCTTCTCGCATTGTTACGAGCCAACTGGAGGGTTGTGGCAGATGCACAGCGATGGATTCGTCTAGAGCCTTCGCAAAAGTTGTAGGGTAGTGACGACTGGTGGCACATTGTCTCCCTCGGCAAACGATCCCATTGAAGAGTGCAACCTCGTTCGGAGAAACGACCATAACGCCAGCAATCGAAACCCTTAACACGCTTAAGTTGCTACCGCGTCTGCAATCAGCTTAGGCGATAACAATGACTAGTATGTGAGCGTTTTCGCCCTTCAACAAGATAAGCGGAAATAAAATGACCAAGACTAGGTTTTCGTAGAACTAATGGGGCTGTAATTGATCACTGACGAGAATAAGTCATTTGTGGAAATCACAATTCTTTCCGCTCCCAACAATTTGCATTCCGTACACTCTATGCTACTTGAAATATCATGCCTGTCAATGATTTTTGACCGCCTTCGGCGACAGACGCCTTTTTGATGGTAACTCCATTTTGACCTAGCAGACAATGATGAAGAAATTTGTTTCATTTCGAAACGTGTATCTCATTAAGAGCATAGACAGAACGGCGTTTTATGTACACATAACTGATCACGAGCACAAAAAAGTGCTCATGCAACATTGTGGCGCTTGACCTGCCGCAGTCTGAACAAATCAACAACACCACCGGAGGTAACATTTGAACTACCAATAACACCTTCTGAGTCGTCATTAATGGGTCCATCGTCCTCGTCATCTTCATCGGGATCGGCTTCGTCCTCCGAGTCGCCAAAGGCGTTGGTTATGGCCGTTCCGGCACGCTTTCTACCCGCAATGGGCCCCTCCTGTTGTTTTCGTCGACGCGCAACGGCTGCCAACATTAGCTGCTGTGGCGCAGCGTTGGACATCTCGATTGAGACCGCAGTACCTGCATCTATGTTCGTCATCGCCATATCCTCCGACTCAGCCATCACCTGAGCGATATAGTCTAAAAAAGGATTATGGATTAGATTCTTTTCATCTCAGTCTAAAATCAATGAAAACTGTACTCAAGCGATGGATGTTAGCGTGCGAATACAAGGTAAGGATGCGACAGGCTTTGACTCTCATACTGAGCTGAGCAAGTACAAGCATAGGATTCCTGTATGCGATGCGGAAGCTAAATCAACAAGTCTTAGATGTTTGAGCGAATTCTAAAAAGTTCAAAATGGCACTCTGCGACCATGCTGTGTTACAAACTAGTGATAAAAGAGGTCAAAACAAGTTTTATTAAGCCACTTTCACGAACTCTCGTATTGAAAACACGATTTTACGCCAAACTACGAGCAGAGGCTTACCTTCCGGGATTTCAAGATTGAGGAAGTGTTCTAAGAACTTGTCCACCTGTACAAACGGTCCATGAAAACAATCTGGTGGAGGGAGCATGTGAATGAGAGCAGAGGCAGCAGGGGGAGGGGGGAATTCCCCACCAGCTACCGGGTGACTGCCAGTGCGTGGATAGGCCTTCGGTTTGAAGGGCAACATCTGTGAGAAGTCGGGTTGGGGGAATGTGGGCTGCTTCGAGCCCCCCGACATGACAACGGCCCCGTCTCCCGAGTCAAGCATGGGCAGCGCCGACTGGGTGGCGCCGCTTCCTTGTAAGTCATCTCCGACGGAGGCCGATGGGATCGAGGGAATGAAGGTTCCGCCTACACCTGTTAGATTGAACTTCACCAACTCCTACAACAAGCAACAGACTAAAAACTAGGCGTGTCTTTCGGTTTCCTACACAGCCTACGACTACAATTTACGCAAGTTGGTGAC
The DNA here is from genome assembly GCA_900604375.1 of Mesocestoides corti. Taxonomy (NCBI): domain Eukaryota; kingdom Metazoa; phylum Platyhelminthes; class Cestoda; order Cyclophyllidea; family Mesocestoididae; genus Mesocestoides; species Mesocestoides corti. Next base: position 58,182 of record UXSR01000154.1, read on the forward strand.
ATGCAACGTGAATTTCATACAACCCCGCCCATCCAAAGACGCACGAGGAAACTGGTGTTTAAGCGGTGTTGGCCATTAAAAGGCCTTAGCACGAAATCAACAATTAGATGAATCGCAAAGTGCTAGACAATTTATGGATGGTCCTATTTCTTTTTGGAGAAGTATTGGTTACATGGACGAGATCATTCTTAAGGACGCAAAAGTTAACTGTGCACAAAAGTTGGTTTTGTGATCAAAAGTACGCAAACAAGGTGAAGGGGCAGGCATGCACGTTTATAGTTATAGTTAGTGTAAACATATTTGAGTAGGAGTTGGCTATTCACCCGTTCAGAGAAGTTTCGCATCATGCGTGTTCGCTGGTGAATGCTAAATGTGAATGCTCTACTGCACAGACCTAAATTCATGCTTAGTTATAAATCAGAAATCACTGTAACGAGTTACGAAATCTCAAAATGCCACGACCTAACGAGATTTCGGTGCTAAAAGGAAAGCGGGAGACCAACAAGCCCCACCGTCTATTACTCCGCCCGACCGAGTTGCGTCCTGTAATACCGAAATGTGACCGATCAGATGTGCCATGTGAGTAGTGCGAAGGGCCATTTCAAATACAGGTGTCACCATTGGAAAAAAGGAGAATGCGATATCGGTTTTAACATAAAAAGCGTTCATTTTGCTTTGAAGGACTGTCTTTAAAAATGTGATTTTTCTTCCACACGTTTTATTTGCTTGACAAACAGGATGGGCTCAATTGTGTCCGCATCATGTTATTTAAGAGAAAATTTTAACATGGAGTTCAAAACTGAGCAAACTCAACAAAGAGACGTGAGAGGTAGGTGCTGCTGATTGCTTAACAGAACGCACGTGTCAGAACTAATTTGAAATTCCCTTCTGGGCTTTTTTGCACCCAAAGTCGGCCAATATTTGGATCGACCTCCTGCAGCTGATACTGACCAAATCAAAGGCTTAGCTGAATCGGATCGTCATATTTCTGCGAGAACTTGCAAACAGGTTACTAAATGTGCTGTGCACAACCAAGAAATCATCAACAATGTGTTGGACGTGTTTGGGAACTCGAAGTTTGGCTACCTCATAAACTGAATGAAATTAACTTAATGTGAAGGCCTTTTGTTTGCAATATATATCTCGAAATTAATGGTGATACTCTTTTTGAAATTGATAATCTACTACAGCATTTACTGAAAATGATCATTGTCAAAGCGTTATAAAGCAGCACACATCACATCACAAGCCGAGTTGTTTTAACAAATGACCACGATGTCGACGTGAGTTTACAAAGACAGTGTTTTGGGACTGCTTCAAACAAAATAAGCTGTCGAATGAGATGTTTAATGTCAGGAACTGATGAACCTGGGATCATAAGCACTCAAGGAGATTGTGTCAGACTAAGTGAATAGCGAAGGAATCGTGTTTCACCAAAACAATGAAGAAGTGGAAGTGATGTCGAGAACCCTCTACAAAGCTGCCAGATTTTTCATTAATTTCTACGTATGCTGCATCGAAAAACTCGTTGTGAACAAAATTTTCATTATTATAATCTTAATGCGTCTGTCTAGAAAGTAAAAAAACCCCTTCTGATAACTTCATTTGACCAGCCAGGTAAGGGGAATCCTATGTTATCTATGAAACAACGCTTGTGGCAATAAACAGGGCCCTTTTCGATTGAGAAGTTCCGTTAGTCATTCTTTACCGCTTTTGGGAGAGGTATAAACCAGAGGGTGAATTGTGTGTGGCCTACTGATTTAAAGGCGTTAGGATACACATACGACCGTAAACCGAAAACTACTGATAATGCAAGTGACCATAACGACACTTTTAAACAAATAATCAGAACTATAAAATCAATAGGAAGAAAAAAAGCCACGTAAAGAGAAGGTGCAATATATGCCTAGTAGAGAACCTACCCTATAGCCAAGTGAGCGAAGTTCCGATTCTGAGCAAGGAAACAAGTCCAAAAATCGATAACGGTCAATCAGAAGGGCCGTTTCACGACCTTGGAATTCCTTTACGTTCTCTAATGTTTTAAGACGGCGTTTTTCGATTTTCTGAACACTCGAGAGGTCACCAACCTAGACATAAAAATACAGTTTTTATGAGTAAAATACGCACACTTTGCATAAGTTGTAGACGCAAAAAAAATTAATACCTGTAATTCAAATTGCAAAAATCGGGCCCAAATGGAGCGAGCACGGTCTGTGGGTATTTGCTCGGAGCCAAGAGCACGTTCGAAAAGCACCCGTGTGTTATTATCCTCGTTTAAGTGTGACATGTAGTCGACATAACACAATACAAAGTCAGGGTTACCAGCAAAGCGCTTCATACCCAACTCGAAGATCTTGTGACCAACGTTTGTGTCCTGAAAAAAAAGGTCATAAATTAAATCACACAAATTAAACCAATGTCACCGATGTCACAGTTAGCTTATTGAGGAAACATCATGCGACGTTCTGAAATTTTATGCATTCGGCCTTTATTTGGCTGAATTGGGTGCTTTCTCAAGCACCAGAAACGTTCTTTTTAGTAATCCTCCCGGTTCAAATAGAATAGGTTACAAGCTGTTCTTAACAAAATCGATCTATGGTTAGCTGGTTAAAAGTGAGGCCAGAACACCCGTATGACCTGACCCCAAACTGGGATGCAACTCGTTTCGATCTAAAGGACAGGTGCTGAGTACACCTAACCACATTGTAGCAAAGGCCGTGCTTTTACGCCTACAGGAGTTATCAGGAGATAAATTTAGGATTGACAGGTATATTTCCCCATCGGTCACACGGTTCATAGCTGTTCATAGAGACTCCCGCTATGAGCACCTGCAGGAACCTCACTCCATTCCTGAACGAGCATTCTCTGGGTACATCGTGTTTTAATGTCCTACAACAACCTAATTCCAAGTAAAATACTAACTAAAAGTAGGAATAATCTGTTAAAGAGAGTTAATTAGTAAAAGAAAGTCATCCTGACACATCTCAAGATGAATATTTTTAGTATTTTAATTAAATTAAAAAAATTGTGGGCTAAGATGCTGAATTAGATGTAGGAAAAAAAGTAATCTAAAGCGCATTGGACTCAACCCAAAAGTTCAAAAACCCCTTGATTTAGAACGCGTAAATATAATGACAAGTTCGGCTTCACAGTCGTAGAAAGTTTTCATATACCTTACTACAGTAGTATTCCATGAGAGCAGCACTCACGTAAACCTGATATCCAACACGGGGATCGTCACGGGCCATTTTGAAGACAACTCGCGCCGACAAGATACCCTCGCAGCGACGGGTGAAGCGCATGTACTGAATGTATGGCTAGCGGGGAGGAGGGACAAAAATCGTGAGAAGAAAGTTCTAGACGAGTTTTGTTAAGTTGAACTGCAGCTTACCAAAGTTGGATCAATGCCCTCAAGGGAAATAAGTTTTTTATAGATGCTGTGAACCTTGGCGTATTTGCACCGACCCTCCTCATAATCAGCGTAAGCAAAGTAAAGCATAATGTTGTTCTTTAGGAGGCTGATTCCTCTTTCGTACATGGCTGCTGTATCGTCAGCAAATTGGGAAGCCATCACCTGATCCTGTGGAAATGAAAAGAGATGCACCCGAGCGCCTTTTCGTTATCGGCCTCCACAGCATTCTCACAATAACATTAACATCTGAAACATAGGCCTTCTTTAATTGATATACAGTCCCCTCCGATTTATGTTATCCCCGATAAACAGAAAATGACCATCAGAGTTATCTGTACAATTAGTGAAACAGCTGTAAATTGCAATGATTCAAAGCATTTCTCTATCTTCCAATATATGGCAACAGAACATGATGCCACACAACTTACGCCCTTCCCAGCAAGGAGCTTGCTAGCTTGCTCCAGATAGCTTGCAGCCTCATACCAAATGTCGGGATGATGTCCTAAGCAAAGGAGGCACTGTTCATAGGCAAACATAACTAGAAGAGAAAAATAGGAGAAATTATAAAACAAGACAACCTACGATACAAATATACGTATTGAGAGTTTTACCCCGTTTGGTGATTGTGGTGAGGTCTTCGGTTTTCAAAGGATTATCCTTTTCCCATTGGATGTACTTTTTCCAAAGCTCCACTTGCTTGACCTCAAGTGGGGTTACTTGAGGTGGCACAGAGGGGATGTTCCTTGACAGACCCTTGGTCATAATTTCGTACTCTTTGGTGACATTGCGTGCATTCATGTAGTCACGACTGCGCTCTTCTGTCAACTTTTTAGCAATATGAGGGTTGATGGAGTCTTCATACATGCAGTAATCTCGCCACACTGTCTCAATGCCTATCATTGGGGTTATGATAGCTCTCTGGTAGACTCGACGAGTGGCTGTTATCTTCTGACTCTCTGCATAAGAACCTTGAACTTGGCTACAGAGAAAATTAACACAATTCTATTGTAAGAATCGATTTAGAGGAAAAGAGGCATATTGAAAGGGACTTACGCGGATCTCAAAAATGTAATATAATCAGCCCAAATTGGATACGAGTTCAAATCAAGTCCCATTTTATCCAATGTAAAGTCATAAGCTTGCGCCATTTTTTCCCTAACATTTTCATTTAACTTTTTTCACAAATTACTTGAAATTCTGATGTTTTCCTTTTGTATCTTTTATGTACTGCAGGTAGAGTTTCCATAAGTCGATATTCAAAATTTTGATGAGACATTTTTGGAACAACTTTTCCACGCGCTCATAATTCTTTGCCTTCATCTAAAAGTTGCGAATGTTCACTTATGTAATAATAGATGAAAAAAAAATCATGGTAGCAACTATATTTATACTGTCAAAAACTGTGCAATACTCCGAAAGAGAAGGAATACGACCTGTATGAAGAATTCCTGGGTAACATGGATTTCAACAAAATATGAAAGTTACACAAAAAAACTAAATAACAGGTAAATAAGCAATGGATTTCCATTGCTCCAAATTGGGGCGGTTACAAAACCTAATCTAACGGAAATTTGAGGCCTGTCTATGCTACTTCAAAGTGATCGAGGTGGATAAATAAGCAAATAAGCCTTTTATATTTACAGAAAAAACACCAGTTCCAACGAAATAAGGTCGATTCTTCGTAAAGATTTCCAGATTATACGTAACAAGAAGCACATCGTGCAATAAAAGGTCATGGCAAAAGTTTTAGCGGGAGATTATAGTATTTCAAGCAATAAAAATTACTACAACATAAATTGCTAATGTACTTCTTGCTGAATATATATCTTCCAATACTGGCCAGCAGTGGGAAACTGTGCGATAATCCGCTCGAAGGATTCGCGTGCTTCATCTATTTTCTTCGACTGAGCGTCACGAAGGATAACACTCCATGCTTCGATATCCCAAACGTTGTTTTTGATTCTCTCTTCGGCTTGCTGTATCTTGTCTACTTTAAAACTTCGTCGTTGAGTGAAAGGCACGCTCATCGTAAAACTTAGCACTGAAATAATACTGTGTAGTGCAGTGTGGTGTGGTGTGGCGTCGGATCTGGGCGCAGACATGTTAAGCCAACTGGCCTCTGCCAATCCCGTGTCTCTCTGCGATCCAATGGCATGCGGCAAAGGAAGGCAGCCAACCAGAGAAGGACACAACTGAGGTGCAGTATATAATGAGCGGCGTGGCCAGCGCGGTGGACTCGGATGGAAGGCGCCTGACGTGTGGCTCTGGCTTCTGATTGGTCAATAAAGCCCGTTCTGTTGTACCAGTCTTTTACCTATTAGGGCTCGGGTATTCTACAGTGGTTGTCACGTCGGATCAGGGCGAGACATGTTGGACCACCTGGCCGCAGCCAATCCTGTGTCTCTCTGTGTTCCAATGGCATGCGAGGAAGATAAGCAGCCAACCAGAGAAGGACGAAAATGAGGTGCAGTATATAAAGAGCGGCGTGGCCAGCGTGGTAGACTCGGATGGGAGGCGCCTGGTGTGTGTGGCTCTGGCTTGTGATTGGTCGATAAAGCCTATTCTGTCGTACCAATCTGTTTCCTAATAGGGCTCGGGTATTCTACACTACAGTTGTGGTGTAGCGACTTAAAGGCGCAGACATATTGGACCACACCGGGCTCAGTCTATCCTCAATCTCTTTGCATTACAATGAAATGCGATAAAGATGTTACCAACGTGAGAGAAGCGGAATATTATGGGTGGCGCAGACTCGGATGAACGGCGCTGTGGCGCTGACTCGGATGAACGGCGCCTGACGTTTGGTTTAGGCCTGTTCTGTTACAGCAGTTTTCACCATACTTCGACTCGAGTATTCCACAGCAGTGTCGTCCAATGTACAGACATCTTTGATCGCCCTAAGCTCAGCCAATCCTTTGCTTTAAGGCATTTCACTGGCCTATTTTGAAGATCACCAGCCAATCGAAAACATGTGTAGAATACCCGAGACCAAGTATGGAGAAAACCGGTACAACAGAACAGGCTTTATCGATCAATCACAATCCAGAACCATATGTCAGGCTCCGTCCATCCAAGTCCTCCACACTGTCCACGCCGCTCATTATATACTGCACCTCATTCGTGTCCTTCTCTGATTGGCTGCTTATCTTCCTCGCATGCCACTGGAACTCAGAGAGACACAGGATTAGCTGAGGCCAGCTTAGTCCAATATGTCTGCCCCCTCAGACGTCGATACACATGGACAGGTGGAAAGCAATGCATATTTATCAGAGTAGCCAGGATCGGGCTGGACGGAAGGTATCTGGAGCTGGTTTTGGCTAGAGGTTGGTTTATCCAGGCTGAACTGTTATTCTATATTAGTGGCGACGAATGGATCTGTCTAACGCTAATCGAAACCCTTCTCTGGACAATAGAATCAAAGATCTTTGAATGACGGCTGCAATTGTCATGGTAAGCCATCCGATGTTTTAAACACTGGATTCAGAGATATTGTTCAGGACTAGGTAGACAATATTGGTATTCGAAGCCAGTTTGGCTGCAAATTTGTAATGAACCGGATTTGGATTAAACAGCCTTCCCGCTGATCAACAAGAGCAATAGACCCCTGTCTACTGGGCGCGTTGGGCACTTCCTTAAGTAAGGTATTATGGAATGTTAACTTGAGATTATATTGCTCGAATTGCTGCGACAGCGCAAACAATAATTAGTGATGACCTATCTTTGGGAATGCTGTCTTCCCCAACAAAATCGTTGAAGAAAAATACAAATGCCTTTCGTCATCAATTGAAGCAACAGGCCTAAGACCGGTATTGAATACAATAACGAAAGTGTTACTTGAATTCCTTTTACGTGTCCGAAATATAGAAGTTCACCGAATCGTTCAGTCAGAAAAGAATGCCGTTGAAAATTAGGGTGTTGAACATTGGCTCAATTGTCTGCCAAATCGAATTTTCTTAAAGGGGTACACTCTCATGCGAATGACTTACTACACTCCAAATGACGCGATGTTTGACAATGCGTGCTGATTTAAAACCGTGGCTATAAAGTTTTGTGGTGTATGATACCCACAAGTTTTTACTGCGTTTCGACAGAGGTAGTAGTGGATTTGTTGTGGCTAGGGTTTTAGCACTACCTTACAACCCTCCAGTTAACAGTCCGTGACTACCCGATGAAAGGGGGAAAAGAGGCGACAGAGAACACGACCGTTTATTGTTGTCACAACAGCCAAGTGGCTTTGTGTGCGCATGAGTACGCGTGTGTAACAGACGAATGCTGACAGAGGCCAATAACAAAAGGGATGAGTCATTGGTCCACTCGGGCCCTCATGTGCGCATCACTCACGCGAGGTGGCTGTCAGTTCACTACAGCGGAGCCTCAACTCCCCCCTCATTCGCACGGATATTTATCTTGGATTATCCTCACACCTAGGTCTCGATGTTAGCGCATGTATGACTCACACATCCGAGGTATAAATACACACGCGCTAACTCCACACACGACACAACGACACCAACTTGGTGGATCTCTGAGGTAAACGGTTGTGTCCACGTCCTCTCGGGTTTTTTTCTTCATCGCGAGGATCAGGGAAGCGCAATCGGGCCAGGGTTAATTCCGTGGCCCCGGCGTGGTTCAAGACCACATGTTGAGGCCCACATCAAGCCCTTAACAACGTCAGGTCACTAAGCAGGGTTCACTGAGGTGCGATCGCTGCTAATCTGCTGCACACACCGCCAACACGAATGGGCACAGAGCTCACGCGACAATCGAGTGTTAATCCGAGTGAGAACAGTTTGTGCGTTTCGAAGCTGATGAGCATATCACCAGGTAGTGCACTGGGTAATCGGGTTGACAGCTCCAGTACCATCGATTCTCAGTCAAGGACACAATCAACCGGTCACACATCCCCCCATTGTGGTTGATGTTGTTGTTGTTGTTGTTGCTGCTGCTGTGCTTATTGATGTTGCATTTCTGGTTTCAGGCGCCTAGATCCCTCAAAATGCGATTCCACATGAA
>UXSR01000155.1:0-66559 GCA_900604375.1 Mesocestoides corti
TCAACCCGCCAGACTGGCTTCTGTGTGCTGGCCAAACACAACACATCCGGCTGCTAGATGATAATCATCAATGGCCTTATTCTCATCGCAACATTTTTCAAACTAGCATGAAGAATGAATCATCTACACGTTGCAGCGATTCGCTGGTATTGTGCTCTATCTAGCGTAAATGTAAACAAGGGACTGAGGCATATTGAAGGGTGTACAAAGCGAAGTAGGATTGGGCAGATCGACCAAGTAAAATAACGAGGCAACTTTATCATATGTGTTGATTCAGTTACAAGAAGGTAGTCGAATCGATGGGGTTGTCAAGGCCGTTAGCATGTGACACCGTGTTTTTCGAATGACGTGGCTGAGGAAACCGTCGTCCTGGGTGAGCTCACTGCTGCGAAGACATCGTGCGAAGATCAGCGCTGACGGTGAACTGACGTGTCCCCAGCAATATGGACTGCAATTACATAAAAAGTCTCGAAACGTCGATTTTCGAAAGCGTCGAAACGACTCATGGAAGTCCAAGTAGAGAAGCTAATTTTCAAAACTGTTTTCGTGATTTTTTTACATGGAGCAAGTGTGCCGTTGTGACATTCATGATGGGGGAGGAAATTGAGATGATTTATATGTTGAGGGAAGTTAGGTGTTGCTAACCAGTCAGCCTGGATCTAATTCCCTTTGAATTCTCCATTGGCCGGTTTTGGGTATCGCACACACTGCCGATCCTAGAAAATTGCTTTGCCATCCACCGCATTCAATTTGCACTGGGCATTCTATTGTCAATTCAATCTCATTTTCCCACGATTGGCTAAACTAAATATGCCTTTACTGTGTAAAATGAGTGGGACCACATAAATATCTAGTTATCATGTGAGGATTTCTAGAAATTTATTTTCGAGTTGTAGCTTATTTGCTCGAATTTAATTTAACTTTTAGAAATCGACATTTCCATATGTGACGCCGTGGGCATCATTACACCCGGTTCGTTGGACCATCTGGTGGCAATTTCGTTAATGGGCTCTTGTGAATGGCTACCCAGGCCTAAACGAACAGTTGCGACCCCGAAGCTACGTGTCCTCAAGCCGATCCCCTCAGTCCTCTCTCCATGCGCATTAACCTAAGGCCGGGCGAGGAGACGATTAAATCACGCGTCGATGCGCGCCAGCTCGAACACACACTCTCCAGGTGCGGGGGACAGGGTACGCATTTGCATCCACTTCACCCCAACTACGTCATTCGGTTGGAATTGGGAGGTGGGGCGTAATGATTCGACAGTAATTTTCGTCACGTTCATACAGATTCGCAGAGATTCGTTAGAATCATCGTAGACTAAAGTAGTGATGAGGATAGATTTTATGAAATTTACCAACAGCAGTTTGAATTGGAAAGCTACTGTATCATCCACTATTCGCAAAAAGAATATTTAACATTAGAAATTTTGGCCAGTCGACAACAGAAAGCGGGTGCCATCTATTTAAAATCCGAATTCCCTTTCTTAACAAAACGTAACTGCTCGTGTCCAATCAAACTCTGTGTGTGTACGATGACAGAAATTGGATCTAGGAAAATCGCTGTGAGTAAATTAAGGCATCTTCGAGTAAACAATCCCTGAATTTCATATTAATTCAAAAAACACAACCCAAAAGCGCCTTTTTACGCGTAATTTGAATCGAAATCAAATAGTGAGCTTACGAGAGTGAGAAAGATGTAGCTGAGCATCGGCGTCACAACACGTAAAAAGCGTTAACTAATTCAAATGACATGTTAAGACGACCGACATGCGAGCTCAATATGATGTGAATTCTCAAATGAGGCGCCAATGGCTGATCGACAAAATCCAGTTAGCCAAAAAGGGAATACGAATCTGATCTGGTGTTCCATGTATAAGAGATGCTTAGATGAAGAATGAGCAGCACTTTCATTTTTAATCACACACAATTTATGTCCCCAAATTAGATAAAACAGAAAATATATGGACATGTTGCGATGAGCATAAGGCCATTGATGATTATCATCTAGCAGCCGGATGTGTTGTGTTTGGCCAGCACACAGAAGCCAGTCTGGCGGGTTGACAGCTTCGAACCACGGACTCCAACCGGACATGTGTAGGTGTCTGTCTGATGTGGTTAAGCTTTGATTAGCCTGGGTTAGAACCATGTACCATCTACTCCATCTCCATTTTCGACAGTCAAATATCGAAATGACTAATGCATTATCCTCTTTCGTGATGGTTAGGAATTGTCGACGTGTAAAGTGGTGGAGGAAGGCCTGGTGTTATTTGTATGAGAATTGACAGTCGCTAGGTGCAGGCACGCAGCACAGCTGGTGTCCATCTCACCAATGTGAATGGCTTGTTGGTTGTAGCACGCCGTCTCAGGACGAAACGGTAACTAGCAGAGCTGGGTGTTTTGGACGTACAGATGGAGCGGATGATGGAAGTGTGGAGGAGGGGTGGGGGGAGGGGTGGGGAGGGTACTGCAGGAACAAAGCACGATGGTCCCCTTCAAGGTGCACACTAGTGGATGATGACACACACACACACACACACGCACAAACATACGCACAGCCATGCGCATGCACACCCCGTTGTCCGCCACGTGTCGTGCACGGAGGGAGAAAACTTGGAATCGTATCCTGATGCGGACTAGGGCCATTTGATATCCGGTCGGACGAGTCATCATTCCGACGGAGATGGTTGCACTAGTCTACTGATGGGCGGGCTGTCGGTGCGCAGTCCGTGAAGAGCCTTAGAGCCACACGTTATCGCAGTCACCACCGTGAGTTCGTCTGCTGAACCAATGCAACATCCATGATGAAGGCAGCAGCCCCGTGGCAGTCGCATTAACACTGCACTTGGTACTCTTCTCATCCTGACTTCCATTATCGAGCGCCATGTGTTTAGGCAACTACGGTCTACTGAACAAAGCTTCATCCCCAATGATTTCGCACGTCCGGTGTGCTCAATTCAATCGAAATCCATTGTGGGAGCAGTTGTCATTCATGCCCAAGTGTGTTTCCCAAATACACACACACACACGTGAGCACTGGCATGTGTCGGCCCAATATGGACATAGGCTGTTTTGAACTCTGCCCTGTTGTTGAGCTCAGTGTTGGTTGTTTCTGGAGTGTGGTGATTCCCCCTGAACAGCCTTGTAACCGAAGCCAATTGGGTTTGTCGTGGATTACTATGCCGTGGAAATGCGACAAAATAAAAAGTGGTGTTTGATAATATATTCTTTTGCATCGGACAGTGTCCATCATAGCATTCTCCGGGACTCTTGAAACTATCGAGTCTGTGATTGCTGTGGTACATGAATCACTTTTTCACTTGAAGAAGCCGCCAGCACCACAGCAGCAGTTGGCACAGATACCAACAAAGCACGGTGACTAGTGACGCAATACCCCCTATCTGGGTGGCTGGTCTTTCCTACTGCGAAACCGCAGCTTGCTAATGGACATTTTCGTCATTGCGTCTGAGTGTCTAAAGGCTAAGCACATCGGTGTCCCTAGTACTTATCCTGCAATAAATGAGAAGCACATTAATATTTCAGGCACGGGCAATGATAATATCGACTTATTGGTTAATGGTTTAAGTAGAGAAGGCCAGCATTTAGAAGATTTATGTGCCTCTGAACACGACCTCTGTTGAAATTGAATTGCGTTAGGTAATGATTCATCTGAAAGTACATTGAGTGGTAAAGTCTTGATAAATATTGCCTGACTTAGTTGGAATAAACTGCGATCATAGATTTTGCAGTAACGTGATTGTACAATTAGATAGCTCGTCCGTGTGAATGCATGTAAACTGTTGATAGGGGAAAACCACACAATTACGAGAAATTTGACGCAGTTTTCGAATCTGCTTCCTCGTGGGCATGATGCCTGCATGCGAGGGTGCATTGGTGACACCAGGTGACTGTGTTTGACTAATCAACGCAATGAGAAAATTTAAGTGAAATTAACTCTTATTTTATTTTTCATTTTAAAGAGGTATTTATTAGTGTGGACATATCGATGAACAACACAAAGATTCTACAATTTGATGCCATACCTGGAAAATGGACATTAAATTCGCAATACACGGCATTGCCATTTCTTTGTTGAATTCCCTAAGTTTACGTCTTTTGTTTTTATATTTCGCGAGTTGTAATTAGAAATGACATATTTCTTTAAATGCTTGGCCCTTCGTATGGTGTCACTTGTAAGTAGAGTGCACTGTATTCAAAGTTGATTTAAAAATATGTTTGGTCCTGTGGAATGCGATGGCATCTTTGCCGGATCCTGGATAATCCTGTCGTGCTGCTCGATTGGACTGTGACTTTGATGGATGTCTTAACACTTTACCTCTTTCGGCTTCTCGTCGCTTTTTACTTACCGAATATAACGTAGAAATTACCATTATCTTGATGGACAAATTCTTCTTTAACATTACATATCTTCTAACATGAATCTTCATCAACCTGTATTGCATTGTTAATGGAGTTTTCACATGTGTCATATCGAGGTTGGATTTAATCACAACCCGTGTAGGAGAATTTCCGTTGACCAATGGTTCCAGAATAACAGCTCGCAGCCATTCGCGATTATCTAAGTTTCAATCGATATTATCCTGATTTTCCAAAATGTTACAGATAAAACACAAATATACAGCATCAACACTAGACTGAGGCATTGTGCAACATAGTCGATTGAAAATGTCCTGTTTGGGCTAATTTATTTTAATAAAATCGAAATTGTCAAGGACCAGTGTCGCAAGTATATGGGAGTGTCGTGATCCAAACATTCGGTGGCATCAATGACTAATAAGGCAGGAATACATAGCAGGTATGGCTAAACAGCGTAAATAGATAATAAAACTGTTTGGGTGCGCAGTCGTCTGCTCTCTGAGCACACCACCTAAGCTGCATTTTTAAACTCAGGTACAACGGGGAAAATAACTATTAAGCCCACAACAGCTAAGTTTGCGGACATTTATTCAATTGAATGTTAGGCGGAGGATAAAAATGTTGCAAAAAAGGATTCAGTATCAGTATCCTATAAAGTACCAGACCACTTCATGCTCCGTGTGCTTGCCTCAAAGAATTAAGCAGAAGCCTAATTTTAATATCGCTGATAGCAATCTGACCACTTTATTGGAACGTAACTCATATCCGTGGTAAATATTATGTATTCTTCACCGCTAGGCTGCCTTTTAAGCCCATTCCTTGCACGTAGGATTAGAGAAGACTCCGTAAACGTACTGATAATGGTTTTAGCTTATTGTTATTTGCTGATTTTGAGAGGGTCTTTCAAGTCCCTTTTTAACAGTTTTCAGGGCTTGACATTTTAAGAGTTGATTGCGAATACTAAAGTCGCCATATCGAACTACCACACGATTTAGTCCATTCGAAAATTAATACTAGCACCAGAAAGGAATCCCAAACTTAATTAATTTTTTCGACTAAAAGGGTTATCACAACAGTTGTATACACAGGCCAGAATATAATAAAACGATAACATTTATTTGTTGTCTGGACCGGATTGATGTGGTTGAATGAGACTATTATTATTAGCAGAACGGCTACAAGCGTGCGTGGTGTCTAGGAAATGGGACAATATTGGAACATGTGTAAGGTATAAGTAGGAAAATGGGCTTTCGACTTTCAACGGAAATGTCTGCGTGTACTTCATTGACTTTGATAAGCAAATTTGACACCTGTAAAATGACTGAAGAGTTAATTGAAGATTGGTACGAGATCTAGGTGTCGTGGATAGTTTTTGATGAAATGAGGGGAACAAAGTAAGTCATTAGTGCGAGTGAAGTGACAGTGTTAGAGGTGAACTGTTAAGACAACGGATACTGTGCCTTGAGTGCAAGAAATGGCTTTTACACCTGCATTCCCCTGCACGGAGCAGGAAATCAAGGCAAACTCATGCCAACCGAGGGTGGATGGCACCAAAAAAGAGATCAGGAACGATTTTCAGATAATCGAGGTTGAGATACGCTAGCCAGTGGGAGGGTCGAAAGGATGTGCTTGGCGTGGATTGTAACAAACAGGGTGCGAATTATGGTCAAATTGAACCGGAGTGGATTCAGTGTAACACCACCCGTTATTACCCTCCTGTGTAATTCCAACAAGCCTCTAAATCCTACATTCTTGAATAATTATCAACGATAATTTGTCAATTTTGTCACATCTGAGTTATAGTGATGTCTGATCATCTGAATTCAACTCCTACCACATGCCGAGAAATTCGCCATGTCTGATTTGTACTCATGCCGAGCACACAACACCGTCGATTTCGAATTATCTTTGTTTTGGACTTAATAATGTCTTGTCTGGCATTTGCCTAGGATACTTGGTACCGTTTCGAGTGTCCTGGTTGTTAAAAATTTGACAAGATGGCTAACTACAAGCCAAGGCAGGACGGCATGGTCACCAGGTTCTTAGAGGATAGATGGTTGTAAATCCCAGGAGAATAAGAAGAGGGAATGTGAATCTGCTACCTCAACAGTCGACTACAACTGCGGTAACTTGATATGAGGAGTGGTGTGAAATTATGAGTTAGATAAATAAGCCAAGTGGACAGAAGCATATAAGAGGAGCAACAGGCATACTGCGCGACGTACAAACTCAATAAATCAGTAAGCACGATCCACCTTTGATAGTCACCGACGAACCCAGATCACCTTTACCACGAAACTTATTTGGTTCTCGGAACTTCTCTGCACAATGCACTTACTAATGCAGAAGACCACATGCGTCAATTGTATTTTCGTCCGCCGCGCCATCACACTGCTGTGCCACACAGCGCAGCAGCGAGAACTTGCGAACAATTATAAAAAAGACCCGAAACGTGGCCCACCTCATGGTACAAATAACACCTTGAGACCTGCTAATACCCGAGACAGCTTTATATGATATATAAAGACAAAGTTGCCTTCTAGGGAAAAAATTTAACGACCGCACGCTTTCAAGTGTGAGTAGGCGTCATTTTAAAGGCGCACTTTGAGATGGTTTTGAAGTCTCATTAAATTCGGTAACTGTGCTAAGACAGCTAAGTTTAATCAAGTCAGATCAGAATGTCAAGTTGGTCCACGAACCCAGCCAGCAACACAAGAAAATGAACAGCAGGCGCATGCATTGTGGTGGCACATAAAATACATTTTATTTGTAACCATCTAACTTAAGGTAGTAAAACATTGGAAAGGCCCGATAAATAGGATGCTTTCGTAGAAAAAAGGAGTGAAGCAGACAAGCTCCAAAGTTAAAACAGTCCGAAAAGTATTCAAACGTCGACTGGGTATTGTCTACAGCAAAGGTGCGTGTGGGTACATTGGTGCAACTTGACCGTACCCAACGAAAACAAAGAACAGGAATGAAAGTCAAATGTACAGGTGGGAGAAGATGGGGGTAAAAGGATTAATTTACACATCCAGGCACATAAAAGCTATTGCGGGATTTGGAACACAGCCAAATAGCTTATGTGGGACTGCAAAGAAGTACCATTAGAAGCTGTTTTACGCTTAATGGTAGTTGCTGGGAGACGAGTCGTCAGCAGGACGTGCCCTGCGTAGCGCGACTACGTTGCTTATGGGGGTGAGCGGGTCGTCTGACAGCGGCAGCGGGGCTATCCTCTTCGGGGAGGCGCGGGTGGAAGCAGGCTTCGCAGCGCGATCCTGATTTCTTCCACCCAACACAGCCGCAGTCACGTGATCTCCGATTCGAATCACAGCCTCGGCTAGACGAAGTGAAGTCACTTCCGGAAAGGCGGGTGAAGCAGGAGATTCCAACTTGAAAGACCCATCGCCACTTCCACTTGTGTCCTTTGCTGACTCCAAAGGGGCCGGTGTCTCGCATTTCCACCTCTTTAAGGATGCGAACATCGCTGTCAAACAAGACAAAACTGAGTTCAGGTGTTTTCCGGACGATAACGCCTTGTGCCCTTACGACGAGCACCATAAAAGGTTAAGTGACATTAAAATGTCTTGGGGTTTACCATTGAGATGATTTGACATATGTGTATCTTTAGGCAACCATTTTATTGTGATAAAGGCACACCGGTTGGAGCATTTGCGTACATAACAGCAGCAAAGTAAGATGTCCATCGGTGTAGGACACATACCTGCTTTGTTTGAGAAAACCAACACCGCTGTCGAGCCACCTGCCACACAGAAGGAATGTGGCGACTCACCACCAGTGTTCTATGCATCCACAAGATTAAGTGATAACAAACAGCGTCTTTTGTGCAGCCACATGGGCCACAGTCAGAGTCGCTGAGACATTAGGGTGGGTTCCTTACTTGGAGTGCTATATTTGCAAGTATGTTTTTGTAAAAAAATCGTGGTGCTCAACCAATTTGTTGACCGCAGACTAATTTAGACATTAAACCGAATTTGAAAGTAACGCTGAGCTTGACAGACGATACACATGTCTTAAATTCAAAGCGACGTGACAAACCATTGGGATTTGACGTACAAGTCCCGGTTATAAAGACACTAGACACGATTAGAAAAAACGGAGCATGTGATTGATCATTAACCTACCACATCCAAACCAAGTTATCAATATCAAAATTCAGGCAGAACAGAGTCTGAGGAAATTTGCCTAATCGAAAACCTTGATAAATATAATCTCTGTGAGGTCTAATTAGAGTGACCCGTGTCTTGAAGCGCATGGGTGTGTAGGTGGGTGAAAGTGGACGATACACAACCATTGCGGAGAATCACGCAGAAATCACGACGTTCGGACTCAAAGCACGTCAAGTTACTACCTGAAAGGGGCTAATACTATTAGTGATATTTTCGCTCATTCCCAAATGTTTTCTAAGGTCTAAATTGTACTAAAACGAAATTGTGAAGTCACATCAGGGATGGTAGGAAAGATCCTACAAGGTGGTAAGTGTGGTTAGGCTAAATTTACTGGATTAAGAGCAAACGAGGCTAATGTACACGGAGAAGGCGCAACCGTGCTTGACCAAAACAAAATTTTCTCCAATATTGTTGCTTATACAACACACCGTTTTTTTTTTCACAAGCGCACCTGACGCTGATTAATTCGGGGCTTCGTATTCAAAAATTAGACGTCATTCGTCGTGTTTCAAGAGAAAACATGATAGGATGGCCGAGAAATTGGAATTCGCCGTCACAAGTTCCGAATATCGCCTGCCTTGCAAACACACGAACCCTCGAGCACAGGGGCAGCCCCATTCTGGGAAATGATGAACTAAATCACGGATAGACTCCGTCAGACCTGCAAACACACGCATAAAGCCACACGTTCCATATTCCAGTCTTATTTCAAATGTAAGCTTTCTTCCAAGGCCAACGTAAAATAAAAACGGAATACCATAGTTCGCCGCAGATGAAGATAGACTGACAGGTTTAAAGTGATGAGTGCGTGGCAACGGAATCTAGCCAGATGGTAATGTTGCAAGTAGTCAGCACACAACTATGGTTGACAAAATAACGATCGATATCGCGAATGGAGATTCCTTTAATAACTCACTGCCCGCAATTGAATCCCAAATCTAAAGCACCCTCTATTACTTTCAAGAACAAACAATCCTGATTTGTACTCACGTGAAGTGGAAGCCTTGTCTCCCATTGATGCCGCTTTCATCAACCGGGAAGCGGAACTGTCCTTGTTGTTTGACGTGAAGTGTTCAAAGGTAAGCTGCGCGGTGGAGTAACGGGGAAGAAATTGGGCATCGCGAAAGCAGCGCTGGCACGCCGTGAAGACGCGCTTCGTCAGATAGCGGTAAAACCGAAGCTCTCCACGGAATTCAATGTCGAACATGGTCACGTAATTGCTTGGTTCGCAGTGCTCCTTTAAGAGGGGATTTGAAAACGACGGTTATGTGGGGAGATTTTACCCTTTGTAAAGCTATCGCGGCCTCGAGCACCTAGTTTTGATCTACACGTTTACGTGCCCAAGGCAATACACTTTGCAGCCAAGAGTCCACGAGCTGATACAGAAATGCGCCTACTTTCGTGACACTGCACAGAAACGTTCAGTGGCCGTCACAGGTTACAGCAATTCTACCCGGGTACGCGCCTCTTGCCATCTACACTTAACGCGGCCACTCGCAAAAAGGTTATGCACCTTCGCAAAACTCCAAGCAAGGACAGAAATTTCCATTTTCACAGTAAATTTTGGCGAAGGGGTGGTTTCAAACATGAAGAGGTCCCCGAAGCTAGGAGGAACAGTTAGAAAAAAAACACAACTTCAACATTTCAAAACACAACACAATAGTGGAATTGCGGTTAAAGACAAATGGGGGGCCGAGGGTCTTACCGGGAACCGCTTGTGAAACTCTGAGTACCCTCCTTTCATCACGTATAACTCCGGAAAGAACAAAAATGGGTAGCGATTGCAATTCATCGTTCGATCGATATTTCTTAAAAAGGTTGCCCTGTAGCGAAAAACACGTTTAGATTGAGTGATGATTAGCACAATGCTGATGTAAGTAAAACTCTGGAGAGGAAAACGATGCTCACATGGAGGGCGCTCGTTGAGATGAGAACTCGCAATGGAAAATGACAACGAAACTTGGTTCAACTGGGCTTTGATCATCCGTTCTGACACTGCATTCGATCGACATGGGACTCTGCCTTTCTGTCGGGGCAGATTCGTCCAGCGATGAAGATTCCGGGCTATTCATGGACAGAGAGCGTGCGTGTTGAAGGACGTCGTCTTCCATTTCACTGTCCTGTTCCTCGATAGAATCCTCCGAACTGCTTGGCGAAAATTCGCTTACAGTGGGGAAGGATAGTTCGGGATTTTCGGCGGTCAACAGCTGGTCCAGTTGGTCACCCAAAAAAATGGGAGTTTCACCTCCAGAGGGGTCTTGCGCTGGAATCCGGTAGAAAACCTCTCGCACGAGGTCGTTGGGAGTGTACACGTTCAGTGCATTTTTCACATGACCTCCCTCGAACTCATAGGGGTACCGACAGTCGACGATTAGGAAGTTAACCTTTCGCTCTTCATACTCGCCTTTTATCAGGCGAGCTACGGTGTCAGCGCTAACAAAGTTGACACCAGAGGCAGTACGTTCTATCACAGGAAGAGCACGCGGGCCGCGACCATCGCCACCGCTGTCCGACAACGACAATAACTAAAACAATAGAAATGCATAAATCTATAATTAGGCAAAGCAAGCCCATCTCCTTCGAAACAGCCCTATTACATACACAGTAGATAAAACCTCCGATATGACACCACTTAGTGGGTAATGGCGCAAAGTATGTATATAAAGTTACCAAGGCCATTTCAACATTAATGGGAAGATGATGGAATTTTTTAAACCAGAAAGGTTTCTCAAATCTCGATCTGCGGTTTTATGGGTCCAAAACATTGATTGGCTTTGTGGTGTACGGCCTAGCAAGATATTACAAGGGTTGAGTAAGTTGTTAGAGATTTATCTGTCCGCAAGGGCATTCGGCGGCGTCTTTTGACGAATCGTTCGTGGTGCTCGACTAAAATGTATCGAATTGTGCGTGGGTATACATTACCAAGTCAGGCAAACAAACAAAACAAAACTGTAATGGAAAGCGCCTACCAACCAATTACCGCTACTAAATGGGACACCTCTACTTTTCGAATGGGGTACCAAATTGGGGTATCGGTGATGGTAATGTTTTTTTGCGTCAAAAGCAAGTGAGGTCGGCTGCATGTATTTCACACATGAGGAACTAACACTTAGATGGTCACTAGGCTGATTTAGACAACTGTATTTTCTAGGCCACACCTTGGGCATGAGACTGTCAACGAACATGTGGCTCCAGTAAATTTGACATCATTTAGGAAGCTGTAATACCAAGTAGGGTGAGCTTTCTCCAAAATGACTGAAAGTCCGCAACCAGTACACATAAACTAGAGGACAGGAAGCCTGCCTTCAATAATATTTCCACGCAAGACCATTCCCCAATGAGCATACCACAAGGGACGGCGAGTGAATGGGCTCAGGAAAGGGCAAGTAAACTTCCAAATTTGACCTGACATTAGACAAAGTTCCGAAGAGGTGCGTCGGACACGAAAGCTTAAAAGATGGTCATAATGTGTTGTGGTCATGTGCTTCAATGTACTAGGCCCATACGGAATATCAACTTAGCCAGACACCAAGCCAGGAAAAGTTGAAGTCGACGGGTCAACTTACTGCCTGTATAGCTAATGCTGTCATCAATGCCGGACCATGGCCAAATATTTTACGGACGACTGTCCAGTAATGTGCACTTGGTCGAAAATCCATTAAGTTATTAGGTAATTTCTGAACTGGGATAAAAATTAGCGCCAATAATTCTAACTTCTAGCTTGACGGTGATAGGTGAACGATAAGGAAGTACATATTGTGGTTTCTAACCTCTACAACGCAGCTTAACTAGACCTGATCTGACACCATGACACGGCCATTTTTACCAGATTCTACGCATGGTTTTAGCCAACAGCGCACGAGTCCCTGATTATGAGTCACAAACAACCCCGAATGAGACCAATAAGCAGTCAGTGATCATTAATATAGCTGATGACCTCATAAAATCTACTGGCATTAATTAATCTAAAATCTACTGCAAAATTAATTCACTTAAAATAGACTCGCATTCACGAGTGAAATTTTAAGTGAATTAATTTTGCACATTTTAAGTGGGATCCCAGTTGAAAATGGACATGAGGGGTGCAGGAAACAAAATACAGAGAAGCACTGTTCTGGGTCCCGGGTATCATTAATGAGCCCAACTAGCACGCTCGTTACGTCAAGTTGATGTAGATAAAAAAATGTAACTACTAGATCAAAAGTTAGGACGCAAGAAAATGGTGAACGTGCACGGACATTTCGCAGATGGAGTAGCAAATTTAATAGAAGCAGGGAACGAACGACCAAAACAGTTACCGTGGCTTTCCGCACATTGCTTTTTGACAGCAAGAAACGTAAATCATTAAAATGCGAAATCAAGTAATTGTGCAAACGATCGACGAGGAGTATCATATGTTGTGTAATTAAGAAACAGAAAGAATACAATACCTTACAAGTAAATGAGCCACAACTGAATGTTTTAGCTTCTTCTACCGCCAGACTAAGCACTAAGATTGGAGAATTAGTGATACAGAAGGAATTAAGGCACGCAACTTCCCTATTATTACAATCACATAATTGAGGCATGAATCACAAACAACAAGAAAAGTTATTTTTAGGAGAAAATATTGCCTCAGGCTGGATTGCATTTGCTTTTGAAAACAGGAAACCTATTTTAAAAATAAGGGACTCGGGACAGACAAAAGTGGTAGTTGATGTTCCGTGATCGAATAGGTTACTAGTTGGCGTTTGCTGACATACTTGCATCAAATAATATCGGATTTAGACACTATTTGACCCAGGCTGGACGAATACTAAACTTTTGAGATAAGCAGAATTATGGGTGCATTTTTACTTACTCTGTCGTTTTCGACATTTGCGGGGACAGACGAGAACCGAGGAAGCTTACAGGGCTGCGCCTGAACGTAACTGCTCTCCAACACAGAAGCTTCCTTTCCTTGGATCCTAGGAGTAGATTGACGGCAGCTAATATCGAACGGCAACCCTCCTCTCGTCAGCGGAAACTCAGGCGAACTCAAATCATCGAGTCCTGCATCATCAGGAGCAATTGTATCGTCGAGATTCGAGCGAACAGGAGATATATCGCACGGGACGAGGGCCTCTCGCATCTCAAACCTCTGTTTTTTGTACACAGGTGTAGTGGGCGATGATAAGTCAGCAAACCGAACACAAGATTTAACTCGTTTATCGCGGAATCCACTTAGACCTGGCTTGTTACTAATGGCGCCGAGTACACGACGATACGATGCGTTACTTGTAAACAGAGATCTAGCAAAGTTGGCGCAGCATTTGAGATCCTCACTCCGACGCGAAATGCCTGACAGGCGCGGCCAACTCTGGCGAACGCGGGTTCTTTTTACGAGCCATTCTGCCTTACAGGACTGTGAACGACGCAAAGGGAACAATGGGTTCTCCTTGGAATTGCCCCCCTCGAGAACACCGGAAGGGCTACTAAACTCCGGCTGGCTATACGAATCAAAGGCCTAAATACATTAAAACCATTTAAAGTACAAATACCGTGTCAGCAACGAACCCTGGCGGTGCTGAGCGGCTGCTTGAACTAAAGTACCCAGATGATGTTGTGCTACTAACATCAGGGAGAATTTTCGGAACACACTCGTTTGTAGGAATAAAAGTGGAGCCCGAATTCACCCAACCAAATGGAGAGTGTAAAGATGGAGCTTCTTGGTTCGCACTTTCATCAATGTACCGAAAGCTCCATCCAATATCGGCTAGAAATTTAAACATTACAACGAAAATTTTAGAGACATACCCTCCTCCACTTCATGTGTCTGACGAATGCTACCCTTTTTTCTTGTCATACCCGAATGAATGCTATAAAGCAAGTCACAAACAAAAGAACACAAACCTAACGGTTGGTAAAAAAATTGAAGCCTTAACGGATGCCCCAGAATTGCAGGACCGTCCCGCGCACCCAGCCGACACGCTCAACAAACCCGAAAGACGCGCCGAATGCCCAAAGTGTTTGTACGGAGTTAAAAGCACAGCTGATCTAGCTAGGCTTAGCCAATCAATGAATCATATAAAAGCGCGTTTTTTAAAGGCTGTCCATCCGTCAATCAGACAGCAGTTTCTTCTGAGCCAATGGGGTTTCAAAAAAGCGTACTTGAGACTTCGCATGCGCGTAGACCAATAGCCGTTGGGAATCTGATGTGTGTGCCAGCTGTTGTTTCCGGAAGTGCGTAATTCGTCCGCATGGCGAATGCGTGTTACCTCATTAGGATGGTGCATCGACAACGCTTTTATTGACCTTTTGAAAATCACGCAGGTCGCTTAACGTCTATATCAAATGCAAATGTCTACAAGTTTGAAGATTACATAACGGCTGAGGAAATTAAGCACAACATCAGAAGACGCGAGCACAAAGTGTAGCGAAAAGCGTCTCGTTTCAGCCCTTTGTTGGAAGTTCAGTGGTTCCTTGACCGTGATCTTTAAGCTTGACTGATTTCCCAACAAATAGTGCTGTAAACCGGAATGCAGCCTAGGCAATGTGCTTGGTTTCCATAAGCCTAGAAGAAATAAAGTAGACTGGTGAAGAAGAGATCTCATTCTCTCTGGCCAAGGTGCTGTTGGAGATATTCTAAGTGGCTGAAGTGTAACTGTGTGTCATATATGGATAAAATAACACGATATATTCTATTATTAGTTATCGACAAGTGTTGAAAAACCCAAATTTGCGAAAGATTGAATGCGAACTGCATAATTCAATTAAGAAACTAGCGTAGCTTTGTTATAAGAATCCGGTAAAAACCGATAACAGCCCACTTTCTAAAACCACTGAGTCTTATAATTCGTTAATTGAGTTAATGGGTTTCGATAACTTCGTCTTTCCTTCAACGAATAATCTGTTAGAATGGGCAGTAAGTCATTATTTTTTAAACTAATCGTTAGACAGACAAAAGCCAGATCTTAATTTGTGTCACTAGCTAATTTAACTAATAATGTATTCTGTGATGCTACTCTACTTTTCTCACTATCAGTCAACGAGTTTCCAATGCCCCTTCAATTTAACTATCCTGAATTTGACTAACAATGTCCAGATCTGTTTGTAATTCCGTGTCAGTACTGAGCAGATTCCCATAGACATTGTTTTATGGTGATTAAAAACTATTAAAAAGCGATAATGCTAAGTCTGGAGGATATCGAGGACGGGGCTTTCACTAAAATGGGCAACGTAGACGCAATGAATTACTCCTCAACCAATAGGAAACTCGAGAATGTCCTATTGTACTATTGGATTAGTTGGATTATGTTAACATTACGGTGAAAGATGGGATTAAAAATCGGACACCAATTCTGTGCTTGCTACTTCTTTCGAAGAAAATTAGCCAAGGCTAAAAGTGGATACGATTGCATGCTCTTGTAAGTATATGGATTGGTGGGGTGTTCAATACACGTTTGAGTTCACGACAATGTAAGGAGTGCCTTAAGGTCCCAAAGGGTTACATGCGCTAACGTAATTGTTGGAGCTATGGACACTCTGGGGCATATTTTGCATTTGTCCCTTCGCCTGAAAGACGCTCCCATTTAAATAATGCGACTTCTCACTAGCTGCGGTGTTATAGCTGAGTGCATTTGTGGTTTAATGACGCTAGTGCTTTCTGGATACGTTCTTTCAATCCCATTACTTAAAGGTAAACTCACCTAGTAATGCAGACTTTTAAATATGTTATCTGACGACGAACATCATCACGTCAGCTTTATTATCGCTTCTGTGGCTACTATTGCGAAAAGAATAAATTGGTTTTAGGAGTAGGAAATGGATGGTGTGCGTAAATTTGGTGCTAATCCCTCAGCAGTATCAGACGTTGACCACGCTTGAGATTCTTTGGTGAAACTGGCGACACATGGGCAATATTCGGGATAAGAAGACGACTGCCAAACAGCGACTTAATTCAGAATTTAAAGCAGGGAATTTGACAGATGTCGCTCCATCTGAAGAACACGATTACTTGAAAATGCGTTTGTAAAAAAAGGATACGGGAAATAGAACCTTTACTGATCGTTCCCTGAATCAACTCAAATTAAACAGCGTGCTGTTCGTCACATCACAAAGAGGACTGCACCGTCAATTGTAGTCGCGATTAAATGAGCACGGACGAGTCTCATTATTCATGAGGTTAATTTGATGATGCCGTACTGAAATATGTGTACAAAAACGACACTTGTAAAATGCTTGCATTAAATGCGCGTCCATATCAGGACCTCATCCCAGTAAGGAAATCTAACGTCTTCAACATTGAAGTCATTTTGCGTAACTGATTGTGGGCATTAAATACCCAACGCTTCAGTGAAGCTGAATGAGTAAAATTGCCCAACGGTAAATGAACACAAAGTCATGGCATAATTTCAATTTACACAGACTTCTTCGGTGAAAGGCGCGCTTGAAGTTAATCAACGTGACAGGAAAATTGTACTGAGTTCTCAAGGACCTGATTTGTCGAAAATCAAAGCACAAACTCAGGCATTCAATCGTTGTGTCCGCGCGATTTCGATAAAACCCCAACGTCCTCTATGTACCAAGCTTTTTGTACTGAAGTCACCCAGACCACAGTGAACAATGCTACCCAGCTGGTGTTGACGTTTTCCAGCCCTCCTGCAATAACATAAACTCACCTTTCGGTCTACTTTTTAACATGTGGCTTCGACTTACACAAGGGCAAAGGGAGCAATAAATTGCAGTATGCGACAGTTGAAGTAAAATGCAAGCATCGTGGTTGATCGTCTTTACTCGAAATACCCCAGGTAGCGAGTTACATGACAACACTTCAATCTACCCAAAGTCCTCACACAATTAGGGGCAGAAACGGTAAGATGTAAAGCACTTCGGATTCCATTTCTCGGAAGGATATAAACTCCGAACAGTACGTGTGCATCGTAACCACCATGCGAAGGAGCTGGCCTTCAGGTGCAGCTACATTCTCGATTGAAGCGCGCGGTGGCGCGACCGCAAATAGTAGAGGCGTTCACATCGGCTGCAAGATGAACGCCTGCCCCTGCAAAATTCACAAAATGCAGAGCAAATAGTGAAAAAGAGCGCTGGTGCTAAACGTTAACGGTCGTTTTTTCTCGGGATCCCCTTAACCAATTAAGGAATTGCACCTATGGCCATTGTGCTGGTGTGTATTTCAAACCTTTCTATGGTATTTTTTATTGACTAGCTTTACTCTGGGTTTCTGTTTAAGAACCAGAGGTCCTACATACTGGGGGAAATAGGCTGTGAAAGGGATGTGTTGGACACAAAGCTTTCGAGCGATGTGTTCCACCATTCCTTGGGCTAAGCAAGTGAGCTATATATGCATCCATAAGGAAATCAGGCCTTTTGCAGCAAATTAACGAGCCTACACACACTTGTTTGTCCGTCAGAAAGACCACAATTACCAGGAACCCTTTCTTACGGTCTAAGACTCGGGATTTTTTATTATCACTATCATGGGTTAGGAAAAACAAACTCCACTATCAAAAGTATCAAAAGTGAGAATACAACGAAGAGAAAGACGTGGCTCAGGCGTTGATGTTGATCAAGACCGTGAGAGGGGGAAATGAACGAGCATTTCAGCCTGACGAGATGCCGTGACGGAGTCTTGGGTCACGTGAAGCAGCGTTGGCGGTCGGATCGACTTCATCCGCACGAGGTCATCCACAGCCATCTGGCAGATGTCCCCAACTGTCCTGGCTGGGCCATGGAACTGTAAACTGATGATAGGGCCTCAAAATGCAAAAATAAGGCGGGAGATGACATGAAATGCAACGAAAAGGCAAAGATCCAGAGTCACGCAAATGCAACAAAAATGCCCAGCTGATTGGTGTTAAGACGACAATCTTCTAGGACGAAGATTTTGTTATGTTGAACAAAACACTGATGTTTGAGCTTGGGGGCGTTTCTTAATTCTAGTTTAATGCGCTAGGCTGTTGTAATGAGGTTGTTGGCGCAAGGTCGGCAAAATATGCTAAGCAGGGCGATGTTCACTGGCCTCTTATTTTATCGGACGCGTGACAACGTCTTCTCGACTTGCACCCACAGTGGTCTTCAACGCACACATTTGCGGTTACGCTGAACGATTTTATGGACATTTGTGAATATGAAAGTAACCGTTTGGGTTCGAATGGCTATTTGAATTGTTAATAACGGTTACCATGATTAAGGCGATATTGCCAACCACTCACAATCAATGTTATGCTTCATTCGAAAGTGCTATGAGATTGAATGAAATGATGAAAAAACACAAGCGAATCCCACGACTGGAGCATTTACTGCTTTGATACGAACAAGTATACATTCAGTAGGCATGATAGAGCTATGCGGGTTCCACGTGAAGCCGTTAGTGAAAATTCAGGTCACAGTCACTTAGTGGTGCTAATGGCACAACACGACAGGCATTTAGACAAGTTAAATCACCGTTTAGATATAGTAAGATAACAAAGGCCAACAAAGTAATGGGCGGTGGGTCAATTTCGTTCATTGAAAATCGGCTCTTTCAACGCGAATAAAGTGTGGATAAATTGACTTGTCCTGAACGCAATTAAATTGGATGAGTCATAGCGACAAGCAGTTTCACCATCTGGCGCGAAAAGAACCCGAAGTCAGGGTTAATTGACTTTCGTCACGCGTGGGCACAACTGAGGTCGCGACGTAAAACCTAAATTTTACAAATGCCGGTCAAATAGTTGTTTTGAGGTCATAGCTCACAAACTTGGGAAATTACGATTGGATATAGGCTCTTGAATTTGTTCATAGGGCCGTTCAGTATCCCCCACAGCGTGAACTAGCTAAGAACCAAAGCCACAATGCAGGC
Source organism: Mesocestoides corti (assembly GCA_900604375.1). Classification (NCBI taxonomy): domain Eukaryota; kingdom Metazoa; phylum Platyhelminthes; class Cestoda; order Cyclophyllidea; family Mesocestoididae; genus Mesocestoides; species Mesocestoides corti. The sequence goes on from UXSR01000155.1 coordinate 19,383, forward strand.
AAAAACTAGCATTCCCCAAGTGCAGAGGTGACATGGTCCAGAGTTCTGGACACCTATCACGGAGAAGCCCGGAGTGCCAAGATTTTTGGTCATAATAACGCACCGAAAGGTCCTCCACCTAAGATGAAAGACGCCAAGCCGGGTGTGACTCAGACGCTCAGTAGACCATACGTCCTGGATTCAGAACGGCCCGACAAGATGCAATCAGATGACAACAATTGACTTTCACACGAAGTGGAATTTGGTAAAACAAAATTGGGCGAGTCGACGAACAGGGACTGCCTAACTTCCCTTCGATGTGGCACGACCAATACGGCTTGAAACAAATGATAGTTTCGACTACGATAAGGTTAGCATGGATGGTGGCAAAATAAATCTGACTACACGGGCAATTATCAATTACTGATTATCGAAAAAAATGACTATGTGACTAAATTTTCGGATTTAGATACTTAATGGAGGTAAGTGGGGGAGGAGTCAACAGTACAGCCACATGTTAGATGCCCAACTGGAGGTGATTTAAGACCTGTCTGATGTGTCTATTGGGGACAGACAGATGAGTAACACTTATTTGACGCAGTCGTAAATTATACCACAAAGTACCGAGTGCTTGAGTTGAAATCTGGTTCGAATAACGTGGATTATCTATTCAAACACACTAAATTCAGGGAACAAAAATGAAAAGCGGACCACACGAAAAGGAGGGAACCGCAAGTTTAAGTAAGGAGGAGACACGATCAAACTGTGGTGACTGGTTTACGAAGACGAATTACTTTATTCAGGAAAGAAAAAAAGAATCCTTTGGAATTTTTACAGAAGGCTACATCAATGGGCACATTAAAACTGGAGGTGACCGAAATTGTGGACAGTAATACGCAAATCTGGAGTTCCTAGTCGGAATCTTACTAGGGAGGCCTAATATGATTTTCGAGGTCTACCTGAGCGGCTCCACGCCCCCTTAAACAACCCAACGTGAAAGCCAGCCCCAGGTGGTATTTGTAGTACGCAGAACGAGGGCGACGCACACATCAAAAGATCGCCACCACGCCTTGCCAACGCCAGTCCCATTAGTATGCAGGCGAGTGTGCCGACCTGGTAACAGGGCGTTATCAGGCATGCAAAATGGGTCGCGTGAACACACACCGGCCCCACCCGCACATGGGGTCCACACAAAGGGCGCTCCGCACGCTGGCAAAGTAACGAAATGGGCGCGGATGCTGATAAGCTGACTCAGATCGGTGAGTAATAAGGCCCTGCTGGCACGTGAAAACGTCCACCATTAGTGCGGCACCTGCTAATTTCCATCACGCAGCTTGATGACGGGGCAGACCTACTTCTGCTACGCAGCCCGTCAAATCCTGAATTATCCAGGTCAGTTCACATCTGAGGTAACCTGGACATCAAGAGGACCCGGGTTGCAGCGAATTAGGTCACTTTGAAACGATAGTGACACAGGATGAAGCACGCCCAAGGCCTGGAATTAGCTTCACCATACGTACAATGAGAAGCGGAATCAGTGGATGAACGAATACATCCGCGTGCATGGTGAGAAGTGAGATCAAATCACCCGAACTGGTGTTGTTTAGGTGAATGTGATTCATTAAGTAGGAACTAATCGACTAAAAAATGGCAATTTGATTGGACGGAGTAGAAGCATGCCATAATGTGGTTTTTAGTTGCTTAAAGATGGGACTGACGATGTTTCTTGTGGCAGGACAATTAAAATGCTCATTGTAGTGCTGAATGACTAGTCACGTTGTCTAAGAAGTACAGATATGCGAATGTCGAGGTGGTTTGGGAAAATGCACTAAGAAACCCTGAAAGCGCACACAAATTGAAGCGGAATAAACGTTTAGTGATTTAGATGTCCATCAAGTGAGGTGAGTCACCCATATTTGGGTCCCGCAACAGAAGCTGTGCGTAAAAGGGTGACCAGTTTTCAAAACTAACGACTAGTGAGGCCACCATTCAAAATCACGCTTCGTTGAAAGTAATTTTTGTGATGAATAACAAGATAGACACGGAATTCACTTCAAATGCCACAACGACTAAAGTTAAAGTTCAAGCTATTGCAGTCCGCTCTCTTTTACCTAAAACAGACCATTTTCGTCACAATTATTGATTTTTTTTGATCATAACACGCCAGATTGCCATTGCCAACGCTACATGTATTGCTTTAGTTAATTAGATGATTGTGCGTTCGATCGATACCACGCAGCAAAACGCCAAAAAAAACTTAACTGACGAGCGAGGCCACTAAAGCAATTATGACCCGTGGGGTAGACGCGACTAGTACTTGCAGCAGCCATGTTGCGCTATTCGCATTTGGCCTTAGCAGATACTGGGCACATGGAAGTCTAAAAGTTAAAATGAGAAAATCCACAGTTCTCGAATTGGAGTAGTGGGACATTCACATGCGCTTTGACGAAACAGGTGACTACGAAAACTAGATAGTACAAGGTAGCCCAGATGGTTTTCAGGTTTGCACTCAATAAGTCAATAATATTGTGTACGAAATGCATGCAAAGAAAATAATCGAGCGAGCGCTGGCCAGAACAGCCAGAGTGCATTCGATCACGATGACGTCAGCACGCTGAACTGGATCGTGGATAGACGCACACCCGGCCCAGAAACAACGACACACTTGGGACCAGCATGTTTCTTCCATGACCTGACTGGCGGCATCTGGTTTAGACTGAATAGAGCTGAAAGTTCAGAACTTTCCAGCTAACTCCGGAGGCATCGGGGTGGGATTTATGTCAAAGGAGCGGTTTCTCAGTAGAATTTTGATTCACTTGCAGCAGTAAAAAAACCTAAGAAAGGTAATATACATTTGAAGATTCTTGCACACAAGTGGCACCCAAAGGCTCATGGTCCATTGGAGCCATGGCGGGAAGTTGTGGTGAGGAACAAATACTTGGGATAAATGCAATTCAAACGGTGAGCCAGAGTAGGTGCTGGGCATGGCTAGTAGCAAAATTACCACCATGCAGTCCGCGTTCGTTTAAGCACAACGACAGAAAGCTTCAGATTGGCGTAAGAGCAATGTCCGTTTCTAACACGTTCTAGACAGCATTAATTAGAATTGTGTGCTTGAGTATGGTTTGAGAATTCATATTAACTAATTTATGACCATTTCAACGGATGTCATGTTCACGGGTAAGTGCTTGCTTGCTTCTTGTAGGCGGACACTAATTTTGAACCAACCTGATCCACAACAAAAAGCACCCGATGACTCCTCATTTTTAAGACCAGAACAAAAGAGACAGGCGAACATCGCAGGGTGCTAATTCAAATGCCAAACACCTTGGGTCAGAAAAATGCCCGCAGCTGGCTTCAAGGCCCGCTGGTTAGGTGGGCACTGGCCTCCAATGGTGCTAATGCGTTATTTATGGTTCGAAAGTCAAGTTTGAACGAGTGGGACAGCATGTCAACAAGCCTGGAAGCGGGGGTCGCGTATGCCACGCTGTTCACGCAAACACACACACATATTCCACACGCCGTGTGCACACGGCCGGGACGCAAGGGGGCGGCTGCGACGCTGTGGCTAGCCTCTCTACAGGCTGAGGGTCGTTGCCTTAGCAACCCAGTGCAGAATGCGACAACAAATCGTGCGTAATGACTTGATCACCATTGCGGGTTGGATCCGTAAAGTCAGCGTGCAAGGCGATGTCTTCAGGGGTGCCCGAATCGACAGACGAATTTTGGCCGCAATTGTAAATTCAATCACAAAATCTGGGTCGTCTGTTACTGTCATGCTGGGTACGAAATGTAAATTAACTTGTAGTCTAGTTTAGCCGCCGACCCAAGGTATTTGATTCGGAACGGTTCATTAATTCATCAACTAATTTACGCGTCCGTAAAAAGGGCGTACGTTACGGACTAATGGCGTGCTGGTATCCTGACGGAAATAGCCACTTGGGCCTACGCCGTGTTCTATTGGGTTATCGGAGTGACTTAATTTTGAATCTCTCTCGGTGGTGATAGAGCGTGACCAACAAATCTTGCACACCCAAAGGGGCTGAAATCAAACAAAATGGTCCAGTTTGAAGGTCACACTGAAGTCTAAGGCGTAACGTCGTCATCAAATGAAGTGGCCGCGATCGACCGCTTGAGAGAATACGCCGACGGAAGACCTTGCGGCTCAAAGGTAAGTGTCTAACAAAGCACTACACAGTACACGGGTGAGCTAACTTAGGTAACCCATGTTTCGACTGCTTGAGCTACCTCAAAAGTCCAGACTGACGGGAACACGAAAATGCAAACATAAAACACAGGCAAGCATATTACGTTAATCCCATCACAAACCTAGTTGGTATGAAATCTGACAAAGATTCCCCGTACCCATCCCAGATAAAATTAAATGATCTGGCACAAACTTGATTGAGTTGTCAGTCCTACCAAGTTTCGTGAAGTATTGAACATATTTGGTGTAAGAAATGTAAGGTGTGTAGCGGAGAAAGCCTGTTTGTCGCGTAATGGAAATGGCGCATGCCCAACGCAGCGACCGCTCATAGTCCACTGCTCGATGCCACGGACAAAAGGAATTCTCTGAGGTGCACTCAAATTGTCTGGGGACGACTGCGGATTTGTCGCAAGTGCCATATCCACTCAAGTACCACTCTGCTCTAGGCTTTCCGATTAAGCACATAAAAAGAGGCTCCTTTGCAGTGTAAATAAGGAAATCCGCAAACAAAATGTCACGTTTCACAATAAGATTTTCAGATTAGTGTGTAGACTTGTAAAAACGTGGGAATCCAAGTGCATTTGAGACATTGACGCATTCGACAGTGCCACGAACCAGTTGGGGGTTTTAACTATAGAAAAAAGGTATGATCCTGCTCATTGTGTCTACCGGTACTTCACGAACATAAAGATGAGAGCCTAACACTAGCCACGGCATCAAAACAGACGGATCAGAACTACAGAATTCAAATATTGAATCGCAAGAAACCCCAACACACGTGTCTGATCTAGAATAATAGGGGAAGAAACCGGGAATCGTTAGAACTCGTTAAGACGAATCCCCATGACCACCTAATGTGAGACTGTTTCAGTAGTGTGAACAAACATGGTTCCGATTTCACAAAGAGCTATATGTGTCTATATTACCAGGTGGAAGGACCACATCGTTTCACCCAAGCTCAGCAAGTTTGTGTAAGTTAAGACCGAGTAAAAGAACTGGACAAACTCACGTATTTAGTCTGCTTACTGCGGCGTGATCAATATAGTCTGGTACACCTGAGGTCGAACAGATGGCCCACGAGGCAAACCCATGAAAAAAACTGTTCTCTAAGCGCCTCAAATGGCAGCGCTAATGCCAACCCGGCTTTCTGAGGTATCTTGTAGTTCAAAACACCGCAAGTGGCAACTCGGAATAGCAGCATATTATACTTTTAGGCCATCAAACTGTGATTAGGACGTGGTTTAGAATTTGGACTGCGCAGATGTTCAAAAAGACCTTAGAACCACGGGACGACAATCACCACGACGTAAAACAGCTAAACATTCTAAACAAAACAGTAGTCACATGGGGTCCTAGCGCACACCGGCTGTGCCTGTTGAAACAGGAGTGTGAACAGGATGTCAAGACAACCCTCCACCCCACCCCACCCCACCCCCCAACCAACCAACCCCACGCACAAAAAGATGGCTGGAGGGGCTGGTCTCTTGTTTAGGCGCGCAATGACGAGACATTTGGCCATTCTTGGGGTAGATAACGCTGTCCAATTTGTTAAACCCTCTACCGAAAAGGGTGGAGTTATTGTGAAGCACGCGAGCGAATTCGGTTTGCTGTGCACATCAGAGGTCCACGCAACAAGATTTCCGAAAGGACAGTGGTGGCTTAGAGCGACACCGAGCTTCTAATGTCACCGTGCGTTGTCGAAGGGCCAACGACTATAGGGCCGAGTATCACCTCTAGCGAAAACACTTTGGCCGAGTTAGCTTGAATCGCGCAAGCATAAGCCTCTGCTAATTCAATAAGTTACCATGGCAATTGATTGGACTCCACTGAACGAACGTGTTTTATCAAGTTGACGTTAACGTGTGACCTGGGCCCCAAGAACGACGGGACGGGACTTGAGATTCGTGCTTGAGGGGGAGGGGGGTTGATAATGTGGTGTTGCATGGGGTCCGGAGAATGGCATCCTCTCACTCACATATGACACATGGGGTAAGGCATGTCAATTAAACAATTAGGGGAAAAGGGGTTCGTATTAAAGGAAGTTTGATTCAGCAAATTAGAAAACAAACTAAAAGGACGATTTTAGCGAGTTACACAGGGGTCGTGACTGTGCCACACTAGAGCCAGAGCACATCCGTAACTAGTTGTGAAATAATACACGAATTGAAAGTTCACGCCATTTACGCCGAAGGCAGCAGAGTTCAACAACTAAACAGGGGAAAACCAGCCTGCCTAAAGGCTGAATCGCTTTAGCAGGTGTCAATGAGTGCACAACTAACGACCCGATTTGCAGGTGAGAGTACAATCTGAAACCATTTGCGTGAGGTTTTCCACAGAAAAGTGCAGGAGAAAAGCACAAGTTAGGAAACAGTGGGGAAGTCTTACCAAGCCTTGAATGGGCAGCCAGTGTTGAATCACCGAAGATTCGAGTAAGGTCTTCAGGAGAATATTTGGCACACCGCGTCCTTACTAAGAAAACCTGCACAAAAAAAGACTTGACTGAGGTAACAACAAATTAAGGGGAAGAGGTGTGCACGAAACGGTTCAGAATTTCAAGTAAAAAATAGGTAGTGAAGAAGGACGGTTAGGCCCAAGTAAGACCCTAAAGCGACACGAAAGTGACGGAGAAGCTATAGAGTAGAATAACGTAGTAAAGACATGACAAGCTAGAGTAACAGGTAAATCTGTGTCTGCTTGTCGGCCATTAGAGTTTTGGGTACTGCAGAGCAGCTGGCGTGAGGTTGTACTTGGGAATAGAAAGCATACTGCGTTTTTAAACCGCAAACTATGACGTGATACCGTGTACGAGATTTCTCAGGGGTACCGAAAAGAAAGAACTAGGCCGACAGAAAATTTAGGAATGAGAATATGGAACGTGAACTTTTAAAGGCTGCACTATGACCTTGAGATAAGCGCGCGCGCACACACACACACGCGCCAAACAGATGCTTAGTGGACTGACCAGACGTGGCACAATCGATAAGTCCATCAGAATCTGTGGGCAGGGGAGGTGTGGGAGTAGAGGCTTTTTGTGAGACTACTAACCACAACATTGATGTGGAATGTGCAGGCCGAAAATCACGCGAATTGGATCCACACCATTTTAAATCGCCATGCCCTCGGGTGGGTTTCGCTAATACTTTTAAAAACAACGAATTGTAATTCCACAAACACCCCTCAGTGAAAGTGTCGGGTTCAAGTCAAGGTCGGGCCAAACTCATAAAACAGGACAAGCGAACACACCGATTCATGGTCTGTGGAAATTTCGTGAGGCCAGTTCCAGGAGGCTACTTTTCTGTACAAACGTAACCAACAGTAGACGTTCGTAGTGCACGAATGCAGGTCATATTACTGCTATGGCTCAAAGGTAGATACTTTCGTAAACTCCCGTGGCGAAGTACAGTTGAATAGTCTACTCATTGATAACCCATGTTTTGTGAAAATTCGAAGATGCTAAGTTTCTCTCGTATACATATAAATTGCGCAAAGAACTCACTGACTGCGACAAGAGGGTTTTAATGAGTGCCCTTGCATTATCCTCGACACCCGAGTGGTAGAAGAGTCCAATTAAGGCGAAATCCCCGGTTGTTCTTGCATGGTCAATTAACAAGGCCGCGAAGACAGTCGGTACAATCGAAAGGTCTGGATCTAGCGTAGCACGCGTAGCCTTGAGTTGATCCAGTAATTCACTTGGCTCAAGCTCTTGGGTACAAAAAAAACAGATTGTGTGAGTACAGCATGTCAACTGGAACTCGTCTAAACGACCGTAGTCATCTAAATTAGGCGTGAAAAGCGCACATCAAGACAAGCACTGAAAGGGAGGTAGATTGAGCATTGGAGGGGGGGGGCGATTTAAACGACAAACAGGAGACAGCAAGGTCAATAAATTGGACCAGAAGCATCATCACAGAGAGACAGGAACTCGCAGTGCAGTCGGTCCATTACTGGAGTGCAGTTACACCCCTTTGATGGCAACAGGCACCTACGAAGTCGACCTAATAGGCTTATTTTGTGCCTCCACTCCTTAGTACCATTAAATTATAGTGAAGCCAACTAAGAGCTTTAAATACTTGGATGATTTCCCAAGCCTAATTTAAGTAATCCACGGTGTTTAATAGAGAACTGGGAGCTGTGAAAGGGGGAAGTTGTTCCAGTTATAGAAACCAGACGGCAAGTAAAACAAGCGTAAATAAGTATGCGCATGTAAACCATAGCAATAAATATTACTTATCACTTTCAAAAAAACCATGGGACATCTGAAGCAAGCACAGGCACCATGAACGGAATCGGTGTAATTTTAAATCGACAGATGAGCGACCGCATTCATGGAATTGTTCTCAAATACACCAATAAAGGCTAATTTGAACCGTTTCTGAAATTATTGAAGTGGAGAAAATAATGGGAAATAGCTTCAAATGAATGTTGGCCTGTTCCGTAAGCAAGCACGGAATGGGCCAATACATTTAACATAGTTGTCCAATCTGACATTTCACGACCATAAATGCTACTGATAAGCGAAAGTAAGTCTATTATTACTGCAAATATCAGAATGAGATCAAGCTTATTCACACTTTTTACCACTTTAAACGAATGCCGGAAATTTTTGTAGTAAAGACATGACTGGTAGTTTAAAAAGGCTCCACCGTCTCTGGTAGCAGAGGAAATCCGCCTATAATTTGCCAGCGTAGTTACGAAGCTTGATTGCTTTTATAGGTGGCTTATAACCCTAAGATAAGACACAACGATTCAAAGCTAAAGAATAACCAACAGTAATGCATTAGAAAGGGATAAGTTCTCTGCACAAAAGACTTCCAGAACTACAGCCAATGTAACCCAGTAGAAACTTGTTAACAGGCAGGTGAGCTGATTGAATTCAAATGGGCTAGGATTTATCGTAAAGAAACAAATAAACGCGTCATTATAGAGACTGATAACTACTTTACTTATTAATGAGGCTGAAGACTAAAGGACAGTTAAGTCAAACGAAAACGATAGAAGAGTGGATTTTTAAACAGGACACATTATATAAAAGACAAACCCGCATTTTCGCGAGCAGAGGACAAGCTGAATTTAGATGCGAGGTCGTTCGGCAAAAGAATGCGCTTTGCTATGTCTTCTGATGTTGGAAAAAAGTCATAGTTGGGGGAAGCAGTCGCCTTGGGTGTGAAATCGTGAACGGATGAGTAAGAGCAATTGAATGGGTTCAATCCAGCAGCTTTAAACTGGTCTATAAAAAAACATTTAAATAAAAATAAATGGTTAGATTTTGGTTAAGTACCTTTAAACGTCTTTCTTGAAAGGCAATTTTGACTACATAAGTGCACGAAAGTGACAAGAGAGTTTGCGGCAAAACACAATTCAGGTGGCAGTTTAGCTCCAAGTAAAGTTTATAAAATAACGGAAGAAGTAAAAAAAAACAGTTGAAATCGGAAATTTGAAGCCAACCTGCAACTTCTGAAACCAACACGTGCCAGTCGAAAGGGCTTATGATTCTGTAAATGTGAGAATAAGTTGAATCACAGATTCCCAGGAAATAGGAAAAAGATAAATGAACCCTAATCCTAAAGGGTTTCAGTTTGTTTTATTTAGATTCCACAAAGCAATCAATATAAATTACATAGGAGACAAAATCCCAGTGTAATTAACTAGAGTACGTGTGCAAAAAGAGCAAAGTGAAAAGACGTTTCGGATCCAAACAAGAATGAAAACAGCTAAGTCCGGAAAGTCAAATAAAGCACATATTACCTATCAGTTCGGGGTAAAATAACTGGAATGGTGCGAAATGTATTGAACTGCTGGATTCGATAATTGGCTCAGACCCACAAGCAACGAATGATGCAATATTTTTGCAACCCCGGATACGATATTGTTTACAAGCAGCCAGAACATTGCAATCCTCACAATCCCGAATAAATAGACTTAAGAAAGTAGACATAAAGTGAATATACCTAGTCTGGACAGCTCCAATTACAACCGTACAGTTTACGCAGTCGTCGACAGTTACAGTGTTTACATGATTATATACGTAAATAAAGACGTCCTGAGGTAATCACACAATAGGCCATACCTTACAATTCCGGATTCTAAACTGCTGTCCATTAATCGTTCCAGGCAATCTTCCACATATAGTACCGACACGATCAGCGATTGTAGAATTGTCTGATTCTACCTTATTTCGTGTTTCCCTACGAAGTTAGCAAAAAAATCCATACCAAGAATAATGGCCAGCTTTTCCTTTCACAACGACCTTCTTTTTATTGTGCAAATATAATTGAGAAAAATTAGAACCCATCACAAGAACGCCCAAATTTGTAATACAACGTCCTTCAACCTTCACAATAGCACCATAATGTCATTCACACATGTCATCAAGGTCCGGAGTTGCAATTCAAATTGTTGTATTCTATCACAAACATCCAAGCATTTAATTTAATCTAAAAGAAAACGCACTTCTCGTAAAAAAATAGGGAAAGTCTCAAGTTATTGGTTTCCTAAGGCAACTTAAAATTTACTTGCCACAAAACAATTTCAGCTTACCGAGTGTGACTGTCAGCAACACCAATATTGCAGCCAGAGGATGTGTTTCTAAAAAAATTGCTTCTTCAATGTCTGCAAAAAAGTGACATTGCCTTAAGCAGTTTCATGAAATGTAATGAAACAACATAACCCTTTAGAAAAAACTAGGTGAATAAATTCAATACTTTAATGGTTTTTGACAATTAGTTATATTTTGTTTATGTTGTAAGTCTGGCTCTGCAAGTTTAGTCGAAATGAATGGTGTTAGCTGAAATGACGTGGAGAAAAAATCGAAAATGGAAAATTAATACTACTAGGTTTTTTGGTAACAGGATTCAGGCAAACTCACTGTTCCTACTGTGGTGTTAGTTTATGGATCTGTACTCTTTCAACTAACTTTGAATCCAATTTAAGCTGGTCGTTAAATAGCATGGGACCTTCAAATGTATAACTCAAAGAAATCGGGACAAAAGGCGGATAACGAAACTTATTATCACCTATCTGGACTGAATTACTAACAAAACCAATTTACAATAAAAGACTTTATAGGGAACCACGGTTCTCCGTATTCTTATTATACTTAGGTGGAAATGTGGCCGAACAGGTCTGCTTGAACAGAAACAGCAGCCAAGTAGCTCCCGGTAGATTTAGACACTGTCGTCAACACCATTCCCCTCTTCAGCAAACAGATTTCAAATAACGATGCTTAAACAGGTAACGTGCTATTAACTACGGCGGTATTAGTGCTTATGTGTTTTTTTCACACATCTCTAAATTGGGCCACCAAGACTCGATTTTCGTTAACAGTTGAGTTCTATTTCGAGCTGCAGCTTGGCGTAACCCATCATTCCTTTTACAAATAGTTTTGCTCGCATTACTTGGCACTAACTGCAGGTCTTGTCATGAAGGCCAAGACAGTGTTCACCAGGTTTTCACAACTCAAGTCAAGATATCACCCATTTTCCTAGTTTTGGACCATTCCTACATATTTTATACACCTTCACAACCCCGTATACCTGGAGGTTGCCTAAATTCCAGTTAAACAACTAAGGCGGTCACACCAGAAAGGGAAATCACCAACTCAATCATTGTGCTTGAGTTGGCCCAAATTTGTTTATTTTCTCCAAATTTTATGCAAGTGTGCTTAAGGATGGCAGATAATCTAGATTTTTTTACGTTAATGCTCATTTAACATTCCTATAGTCATAAGATGATGAAATTTTTTTCGACAATTTGACAAATAGGACCTGATTCTCAGTTCGAAATAAACGAATTTATGTTGCTTGAGTGCCCCTTTTCCAGATTTCTTCGTGAATCTTAGATGTTTTTACACAGTCGTCTAGCCAGTCACACTGTCCTATAAATTGCTCGCAATAAAAACCAAATAATCCACTTTTTACCAAACCAATTGTGTATTGAGGTTATTTTTTTACAATCTCAAGGTCTGCATAAACTGTATTTAAAGTTCCTCGCAATTGCCTATAATATGGCAAAGATAATAATGATTTCATAAGATCAGTTATTTCTAACTAAAATAATTTAAAATTCTCGTTTGATTATCCATTTGCACTTCGACCACATTGATACTTTTGTAATGTTGCTTCCTGTAATCTGTTATGCAAACCATTTAGGAAAAAATATCAATGTCGCTTATTTTTAGCTATAGTGAGTTTAAACAGTCTACTCACCTGTCTACAAAAAAGAATTAATCGAATAAAATAAGTTTAAAACTCATCTCAAATGTCAAGCAAAGATGGATATATTCTGATGTAATTTCTTTAAATTTCTTTTCAAAGCCTTGGAAAATTAACTATTTGAATCTGCTCTATAATATTGGCTGAAAATATTATGGATTTTGCAATATGACTGAAGTTTCTACTTTATTAATCTCTTAAGTGCCTTGAAATCCAGTATTTTAAAATTACTCCTGAATAGACCTGGTAGGGACTCAGTAGGGTCTTCAATCAACGCACGAAAGAAAGCTGAATTTTTCAGGCCTTCCGGTTTTATTCACAGTTTTTTAAAATGAAATTAGGACATTTCTCACCCACAGTCCAAAATCACTTTCTAGTATTGATTTAATAATCTATTATGTATCCTTGTATTGTGTATCTTGGCATTTAGCTATGTTGCGTTGATGCTTTAAAAATGTTTAGGTCCGCAAAGGATTTTTAAATAATTATGTATTTGATCACAAGGAAGTTACGATAAAATAAATAAGCTGGAGTATTCCTGTGGGCAACCTATCTGGACATGAGTATTTCTCAGGTCTGGTAAATGAAGGGCTTAGTCTATTAGGCACTGAGATGTATATAAATAAATAAAATATCTTTATATTTATGTGGTAAGTGGGGTTCTACTTCTTGAAGTAATAGGAGGGGCAAAGCTTACCAAAATGGTTCAATTACTGCTCCGGATTCTTTTTGTGGCGTGATAGCATTTCTTTACGCGTAGAAGAGATTTGGGTCCAAATAGCTAATAATTGTATTTAAAGCAAGATTAATTTTTTTAGCATGATTATGAAGGAGCTTTGAACTTAAGTGGGCGCTTTTGTTCTTTTTTTTAGTGACGGTGCTGCTTGACCTCATTCACCTAGCAACAGGTTGAAGTGGGAAATAAAATTAGCATGGATTCCACGGACTTGCATATTAAGCTCGACTATTTGGGCGCCTGTGGGATAGTTTTGACACCTGAGCAAAAGGGATCGTTGCAAACATCTTTAACACTTCTCAGATATGAGCAAAAATTTGTGGTCGTAAATTTCTGGGGAATTATAAAGGGTATTAATGGTGACTACTACATTGCCCAAGGCATTGGAAAAGATTATATGAACGATGTCAAAACACTTTACAGGTGACCATTTTTATACCATTGTTACCATATTAGTAAAGACTGTATAAGTTGGGGATTGTTACCTGTTCCAAGTAAGGACGACATACAAAAGTCCGAATATTTTAAAATGCGGTTTACTGGGGATCCACAATTCGAATTCCGTCACATTGAACTTTCACAATACTTTAATGATGAAGAGATTGTTAATAAGGAGACATTGGTAAACACTGAAATTAGTCTTACCTATCTCAGATCCTCATGAAGGAAGAAGATAGACTGGCTGCTGTCATTAAAAGGATTGACAAGGCCGTCCGTATCATTCCCCGCGGTGCTTTTATTCGCTTACCAAACGACCAAATAATAAGAAATAAAAATTATGAAGGCACTGATTTTAGTATAGTTTTCACGGATTTATTAGGTCTAACATTGGCAGAGGCATCGAAGCTTTCATCTTATTTACACTTCCGAGACCCTGTAAAATACCCCCACAAGCCCCTAGAAGAGCGAATTAAGCTGGACAAGGCGGTAGACTTCCTGAATACAATTGAGAATGACACTCCAAACGGTAATTATTTAAAACATATATGCAAACATGGTTTAAGACCTATCTCCCTTAAGGCTTAATTAGAAAATACAGCTGGCTGAACTTCATGCAAAAACAACCTGTTAATCACTTTTGTCCACTCAGAATTTGCTTCCAAGATATAAAGTACAAAAAAGTAGGACATTTTTGGTAAAAAATGAAGCATTTTAATAAAATTTAGTTTTATGAGCGGCAAACTTAGATGCAGCACAGATCTTAGAGCCTGGCAGACCATAAGTTGTGATTTTTACAATATGAAACAATTTTGATTACATTTCTACCGATAATTTTTATAAGACTAATAAAAAATTTGTTTTAAAAGGTTTTTATTTAGAGGGTTCTTATGCCTAGTGCTGGGTTGGATACTTCCTTTGAATTTTAGTTACTTGTAAGTGTATCATCTTGAAACATCAAGATATGTGAAGAGCGTGAAAAGTCACTTGCTTCTTTAAAACCAGTGGAATTGTGTTTATATATGTACTGAAAATATTTGGTTTTGAATTTCACAACCAAGACTTGTGGTAGACTTTTTCACTTTAGTATCCGTTTATTTAGATCATAAGAGTTCATTCAGTTTCGCTTATTTCTGCAAGTATTTCGCCAACTTCATGGGCTGTAGAAGGTTAACAAAGCCTAAGGAGTATCTTGTCCGTTTTATGCACATTAACGTTAACAAAATATAAAGCTAAACAAGTGCAGAAATAGTGGACTAAATCTATAAACAATTATGAAACATTGATAGCCATTTAAAGCTATCTGCTTTCAAATTTTTTTTTGAATATTGAAAGCAATTAACTTACAATTCTTAAAAGCGCTTCCACTATGAATTTCAGCGCTTTCAGCAATCAGCCTTCAAATAGGCTTAATTTGAACGAGCAAATATAATGTGTTAATAATACCACTGATTATGTATTTTTGACATGCCTTATAACGTATCCTGTTTTTAGGTTGCTGGTTGATTCAGCATGAACGAGGAAACACAGTTGTTTATCTAAAAAGCCTTCTGTGGCTAGGCTATATTTTCTATCTTGTACCAGAAAAATCCGTATATGGGAGCCTGTACGTCGGTTGCGGTGACTACAACATTGACTTGCCATTTATGCTTTAAATCTAGTCCTACGCAATTAAGAATCGTCGGCTTATTCACTTGCGATATCAATAAAAGAATGTGGAATGAATTTATCTTTCACTGCGTTTTGTAAAAATAATTACAGCCAATCAAAGGCGTTACATCTGAATAAATTTCTTTCACAAGTGATGTCAAAAAACCACAAAATTCTAAAATGCCAGCTGTTGTTTTTCAGTAGTGCCAAAATATTATTTAGGAACGATTCTAGGTGGCTTGGATACATTTGAAATACCAGACTACGACGTTCCCACCTAGATGTCGTTGCGGAAAGTAGTGAAACTGGAATGGCCAGGTGTCACCTGCTATAACATAGTGGACAATCGGACCGACCACAAATAGGACGGAATTCAAATGCCACTCTCTTAACATGATGCCAATGGGAAATGTTGCATCTGTTCATATTAAAATTAGAAACAACATTCTTACAGTAAATGAATAAAAATGTTTGCCACAAAAGAAATTAAAAGAAAGAAGGTTTAAAATTTGCATAATTTGATGCTTTACGTACAAATAATCCAAGGAGATGTAAGTGAAAGGCTATAATGTCTCAAAAAGTGCAATTGTAAGTATCAAAGTACAGGATTTTTAAATTGTTATGTAAGCCAGCAACACGAAAACGCTCCCACCTTGAGTATGCTACTCCACGTCCAAGATGAGTCACTACTGTCCCAGCACAGAGACATGGGGTACGGCCCAGTGCTCTGATTATGCGTTTTGAGTGATATGTGTCTAATCATTTGAGAAGGATTAACGCTGAAGGAAAAGTTGTCAATGTGTGGTATTGTGTGACTAGAGTGTCCTCCATAAGTGGCCTTTTCAAAATGATGCAGCCAGGGTAATTGTGCGAGCAGATTGGATGCAAATACAGACCTCAGTGCTGCAAACAAATTCGTCATGACGAACCTGTTGATATGGTATAGCGCTAACTATAAGTCCCAATTCATCATGAGGCGAGTCATGGATATTGTTGTCAGATTCATCTGAGGCCCCATTAACGAAACATAAGGTAATGGCTTATTTGGGAGTTGATGGCCGTGGAATTCGCGCCACTCAATGGGTGCTGATCCCCTTTTTTTGGAAATACAAAAAATTGTGAGAACATTAAAGTTTATTTATGTCCTCTTCCTTATTGGAAAACACTTTCATAATGGCATGAAGGTTTTTTAACGAAATCGTAATGGTGTACCAAAGATCTAGACAAGAATACTATGCATTTTTGTGTAAATAAGAAGTCGTCTAGTCACTTTTCCAACATCACGTTTACAAGTACATTGATGCTGCACATTTGGACATGCACGCCGATGATTTTGTAGAGAAAGCTCTGATGAGACATTGAGGTCAGCAGAGGTGTGGCCTACCTGTTTCGCCACCTATGCATACCATAACTCATTTTAACCATTTATTATCCGAAACCCTATCACCATAGATTCGAGGACTTATTCGGATAATACCAACACCGGGACTATGACGCCAGCTATTAACTACTATGATGTGCTACTACCACGTCGTAGGCCAAGTCCACCAGTGTTTAAGAAAGTACCTACAGGTGACTATCAAATGTACACCACAGGAGAACAAGCTTGGTGTGTCGGATCACCGGATCAGAACGTATTTTAGGCTTTTGGCATTTTCAAACGAGAGCATTGGAAACACTTGACAGGGTACATTATACTGATTATGCACAAAAGCACTGAGAAATTATTGCCAATTTAAATGTGGACAGAGGGACCCAGATGCTACCGTTTGCAACCTATTCGGAGTGGCCCAGGAAGTAGGCGAATTAATTTCATCTACTGATTAGACAGTATCACATTATCAGCAGCCATTGGAAACTAATAGTGGCTTTAAAAGAGGGTTTCACTCCACTGTAGTGGCTTTGCTGAATGTGGTACTGGCTGGTGATCTTGATTCAAAGGTGGCAGGGGTAAAAAACCTTGACAGATATGAGGCACTCGTCAATGCACACCCCATTTGTCATAGTAAGCGCTTAAATTAGTGAAAAATCGAACACACTACGTGGTCTTAAGCTTCTAGTCAAAATTTTTGCATGAAGGACACGTAAAAGTTGCTTATAATAACAAGTTAGTGATCATAACCACGGGATTTAGTAGAACCGAACGTAGAAATCGAGGAGAGTCAATAACCATTAAGTAGTGGTTGGATATACCTGAATATAATTTCGCCTCAAAAAATAACTTCAATTTAAAGGACTTGAACAGACACAAAATTTGGATCACAAGTAAAACAGTAATAAACACCGTTCCGGGCAACGAGATGGGTTTTATGAAAACAAGATTACCTAAAATCGATCATGGTTGGTTGTGAACGCAAGGTCGCGACAAACACAGATTAGGAGTCTGCCCATTTTAATGCTGAGGCATGCGAGTCGGGCGTGTGGAGTAATCAGCATCAAAAGGCGAATCGTGATTATCCATTTAACTGAAAATGACATGAGAACGAGTGTAGCAACCACGGCCTGTAATTGCATTTTCTGAGTACAGTGGCAAAGGACTTGGGTAGGACATGGTGACTAAAAGGACAAAGTGTGAAGGGAAACTTGATTTGCCGGGTCTGTCGAGAGAGGTGTTGGCGTGAGGATCGCTATACGGTGACATGTAGGGAGTGCGGTGGGGGAGGGGAAGGCGAGGGCAAGGGGCTAAAGGTGCGTGCTCGCCGAGGTGGTTGTGTTACAGTATTACAGATGGTACTGAAACTCTTGTAAGGTCTTAACTATTCCTTTATAATTGCAAGACTACAGAAGCTTAGGTGAACGAATGATGAGCAGAAGTAAGAAAATTCTATATTTTGGAGTTTAACTAAATCAAGGTACAACACTAGGTGACTTGGTTTGAACACAATTTTGACAATGATGTACCTCTTATCCAAGAAAATTTCCCCTGGGTAACCAAATAGTGCAATTTCATTTCGTGCAACTGTTTGATTTGAGATGGGATCGAACAAGAATTGAGGATAGATCAATAAATTGGACAGCTAGGTGACAGACAACTAGTCAGTGAGTGTTAACGGCCAGATTTAATCAAGTAACCTTTACTTCAAAGGAGGCGGGATTCCTGTTTTCACGTTTTCAGAGCCCCGTTGTTACCAGGTAAATGCAACCCTTAGCATTGCGTAAAACGTCTACAACAATTTTCCCACTAACGTATGAAGTATTACCAACAATTCAGTGAGCAGAATTTAACGAAATAACGTTTAAATTTTCGTGGAGTGAGAAAACACCACGTCCAAGTAACAGAATCTTTTTGCCGCTGCTAATGCGACATTCTTCGAAAAGATGTTCTATAAAGACGTTATCATACAAACATGAGCGGAACGCTTGAGGAGGCAAAACATTTTTTTTGGAAGACAGTGTTCAAATTAGGATGCGTAGAAAAACCGATCTTTCCCAGATTCTAGATCAAAAGAATACTTTAGGGTACACTTTTTGTTAGGTTCTATTTATCATGGGTCTGGTGACATTTAATTCACAAGCGTGGAGCTACCTACTTTAACTTATAACTGGATATGTTAATGAGGACCCCTGGTTCTGGAAGCATGCTACTAATTTTGTACATTTATATCTATCTAGTCTCTACTATGGATTTCTGTCATGGAGAGTTTCATGAATTAGATGTTATTACGTGTCGAGACATAAAAATGAGTGATCTGATAAGCTGACTTTGATTGATGGGGTAAGGCTTAAGTACGATTGAAATGGGTGGGTGTGGTCGATTCCATCAGTGAAATGGAATGGACACGAGCGAGCGACAAAAACGTCGGTTTTGCGAATAATAGTGCCGTGCGAATGTAGATTACTCCAGTGTAATTATACTTTAAAACAGATCGATTGTTCTTTTGTTGTTTTATTTGTATTAATCGATTACAAGTACGATCCAGAGCATTTCCTAGGAGTAATTTGTTCAATAAATTGACTAGTGGGGATTCTTTTAAAATGTATGTATACAATCTTTTAAGCTTTATGCGTTCTTTGGAATTGCTTGTTTAGCAGCCATGCTACACCCTAACATGCCGCAGACATTTGACACGTTGAACTCCCATGTCTACGAAAGATAAATTACGAACGCTTCATAGAACTGACCATTTACTATTCCCGGAGAATACAGGTAGATGACTTCGATCATCAAGCTCGGGAATCTCAGCGTTCATCTAAAGTCTATTTGGCTCAAGTCTGTACGTTTAAATCAAGAAACTGTCAAGGTTGTGATGCGTTTTGCTCAACGGCTGTTGAAAAAAATAGGTTTAAGGAGTTGTTAGTATGCGAATGCGTCATTCAAAGATTTTAGCCCATGCCGTTTGCCGCCAAAACACAACAATGCTTCTGAGAACTTCGATGTGGGTTTCTTTGCTACGAATCCGAGTAGGGTGCTCGTGAAGTTAATTTGTGAAATGTGCTTGTGTCTCTGAGTGTAAAAGAAATAAAGGACTGACACCCCACAAAAGGGCTCTGTTTTCGCAACTTCAATGGCAACTTAAGGGCCAGAATAGAAAAAAACAAAGTTAAACACTTCGATAAATGCAAGTTTACAGGAGAGTTGTTGCAAAGCAGGGTCTATTAACTTGTGGGGAATTCGGAAGACAAGTCCAAAAATTGCATTGTACGTTTTCCTCTGGAAAAGTTGATGTCACCATTCGAAAAAAAAGGATCTCAGGATTATACGTTGGTGCAGGGCAGCTTTCTTAGTTGATCTCTCGTAGTGCACAGCACAGCATCAGGGAGAAAACCATTCCAAAAATCTAGGAAGAAAAATTTGCGTGACTTGATTTGGTGTGAGGGTCCAGCTTTGTTGACTCTTAGGTCATCCTGAACCCTATTTTAGTTAACGCATTGTGCACGGATGTTTTTCAATTAAGTGTCAAGGCGTTCTGAATCAAAACAGCAAAATTTATATGCGAAATCGTTTTACGTGTTTGACAGGAGGGATTTTCATACCCAAATACATTCGCATCTAGTGTCTCTATGCTTACAGCTTCGGTTGAACGTCCTAAGGACGACTACAAACCATTTTCGAAATTCAATTTCTTTAGCTCAGTGTTAAGATTCGCCATGATATTAAACAATTGGTACTTCTAATTCACCGCTCTGTGGAAGGGGCTTGCTTTGATAGATAAAGTCATCCAGCTTTAGACGGAGCTGATACAAAGTGCTTTTAATTAAATATATTAATACTCTGTGGGAAGACAAGCGAACTTCCAAGTATTAATGTGAAACAGATGTACTCGAATTGCTTAAGTAATATTCTAAGGCGAAACTGTGCGTTCTTTTTCAAGTATCTTCGATTTTTACTTCAAGTTGTCCGCCTTCAAAAGACATATTCAGCGAGGCTATGAATAGGATGAAAATGCTGCTCTTGCGCATAATCGGTTAATTCGAAACAGTTCTTGCTACGTTCCGTACACTGGTTACTGTGTCAATGGAAATAGTGTTTGTTTTTCTGGTACAACAGCCTGTATTTCGTTTCGGAATGGTAAATTGCCACAGCCATGCTTGCATTTGACCAAATGCCATTTATCTTAGGGTTTCGGAGGGCAAGCAGACGGCGATTTGAGGGCCTTACCATGATCGCTGCGAATCCAATGCCGATTCCCGTCATAGTTGAAAGGTTTTCCTGTCCAGACTGCAGGATTTTGTATTGGCACCCCTGCAAAGATGTAGAGTAAGCCCTAATTCTCCGCACTCTTCCATCAACACCAAATTCTTTCAGACCATCTAATTTGGGCATTTCGCGGTTTGCTCAGGCCTGAATTTATTCCCAAATCAGCAAAATTTACGTTTATCAGCGAAGCTGGTGAACCACCGTTTCTGTTTCGGTAGATCGTTCATAACTGTGACAAAAATTTACTGATTAATAGTGGAAACCTCTGTCTAAATGACTGAAAAGGCAATAGTGTTATACGCTAACACCGGAACATTCCAAGGTCATGAAGCAGTGTGATCCATAGCATATGCCAACGCAGAAGGGGTGGCATTCAGCTTGGCAATTAATAAGCTAACTTAGTAATTTAAAGGAAGTAGCTCCAAAACCACCAATTAGTGACGTCCTGCTGAATCCTACGATAAAGCCAACATTGTGGAAAGGATGCATAAACTGGAAGTAACGTCAAATAAACGACATTCGGTTAATTTAGAATAACAAAATTTCAGTTGCTTTCTCCCTTTCACACTTGACAATCATTTTAATGCCTGACGTAACACTAGAATTTTTTTTCTAAATACCAAGATTTGCAGAAGGTTAGTGGTTAAAATTAATGCTTCATTAGTTACTTTAATGTGAAATCCAATTGCGCGGTTTTTGTAATGCCCGCGACGTGGCACTATTCAAAATGTAAAAAAAATGACTCACTGGTCGCTGAGTCTGTTCCTGGTGGCTGGAGCCACAACTGGTGGGCACTGGAGAATTCGAATAGTCGACTACGCCTACAGCACCACAGCAGACAAACTACAGCGGAAGGTAAGTTGGGATCAACTAAGATTTGCATGACATCTTAATCTGTGCATTAATAGTTGTGCAGGTACAATCAAACCTCATCTTATTCGTTACCTAAAACAAGAAACACGCGTTCTCCTTCCCGTGTGTGAGGGTACATTGATAGTTTACATACATTTAAGCAAATGTACAGTACGATCGAAAATTCCTGTACAACTACTTCAATCAATTATTCAGGCGTTATTTAATTGAACTGTTTGTTGCTAACAGGTTTTATTTACCAAGATTCATAGATTTTGCTGAAAATCAGCACAAGTCATTACTACTCAACTGGATCATAGAAAAAATTGTTAGGAAATTGTCCAATGGTTGATCCTTGATACAATAATGGCATTTTAGGTCAATCGGACTTCGGGTGCACATCCGTTTTGCAAAAAGCAAAACATACAAAGCAGTGGCAAGAAATCAGAATTTCGGTTACCTTGTTTTGAATGAAGTTCAGAATATTGACATCCTCGGGGTCGCCATCGGTCTTGTAGCTCTTCACCAGCTTTTCAAGTGAGTTGTGAAGGTAGATAGGCAACTACAATGTAACCAACCAATTAAAAGGGCTGAACATTTTGTGTAAACTGTTTTCAATTCCTTTTCTTTCTCTTACTCTAATCTTTAAACCACCATTGATAATAAAGACTAACCCTCAACTACTTTTATGCCAACACGAGTTGCCTAAAATTTCATTACTTTGATTCTATACACGTTGATTGATGATGTAATGTCCGTTGGGAAACAGAATGTGTGGCAGACATCTATTATTAAACTCTCAAACACAGAAAATTAATTAATCTATTGGCTATGTTCATCATCCATAGGTTGGGTCATGGGGATTTTGGTTTTAATCTCAGTCCCAAGAGAAGGAAACACAAATACTCATGACATAACCGCGATGGTTGTCCGCTGGGGCATTCGCCCGCGAAGCCCGTAAAAAGTACGCGTGGCCTGTGCATTGGCGCGGGCGCTGGCTTCGGTGAAAGGCGATATCGATCTGCACTGCCAACCGCCTATTTCTGGGAGGCACCTTTGTGTTCGTGCCCACACATGTTTATGCGCCGGGAAGACAGCTACAGCACCAAGTTTGCCGTCCCAGTCACAACGGGAGAATTAGTTTAAGCAACATCTGGCTTGACGTTCATCGATTTTAAAAATTGTCTGAGGCTGTGTGCAGAGGTATCCAAATTTCAGTCTTTGTTATCAGGTTAGCAATTAAAATGCATGGAAAAATAGAACTTCGGCGGTATTTTTGGTATTTACCGGCAATACATAGTTAGGATGTCCTGCTTTAGTTCTAATAACAAACACAACACACTTGAAGCGCTGTTATGCTTCTCATCAAAATGCACACCTTACGAAACCTGCACAAATGTTAGCTCAGCTGTGACTTGTTCCAGAACTTCGAGCTTCGTTTAAAAATTTCAAATCACTACAAGACCTTTTAATGTTGTTCCAGGTAGTTGATGAGGTTTTCCTTTTATGGTTACTCCCGGGTTTCAGCTGTGCAAAATTTCATTAAGCCAACAAATGAACACGGGTAATTTATTTTGAAAAATTCAAAAATAGCCAGTTAACTCAAAACAATGGTGCACCTTAAGGATCACTTTGAAGTATCAGTCTAAGGATGTCAGATTTATTTAAAAATGCACAGAAAAGGCGCTAAAAGGCGCATGACAATAATGGTTACTGCAGGAGTTTTATGAATGCACGATTCCCAATTAAACCATTAGAACCGATGCAATTTAGTGCAGAAACCAATAATTTTCCATCTTGCTTGTGTCGAAACTCATAATCGCGACAAGTTTTGGGCGGCAAAAATAATCAACGCTTAATATGCTTTTCTGCTAGCTGGCATAAATTTGAAAGAACTGATTCTTCTGGTTGCTCAATGGAATTTCTAATTATTAGGCATAAAATAATGATTTAGTACAGATAATTGAGGACAATCAGATACGTAAGTGGTGATTCTTGATAAAATCAATACCCTGACGGATTCGGCTCTTCATTAAATTACATGTTTCCGCTGCAGAGTATGGTTTCATTGGCTTGTGATAAAAACTGAAGGCATGGAAAGAGGACAGCACATCTTAGTAAGGTTTAAAACAGGATATTTCTGAATACTTACCCTTGGTTGCCAAGCGACAGCCCAGAGACCAGCGGCCATAAGTAGGCTAAAGCACATGAATACGGAGAAGTAGAACTAAAAAGAATTAATAGTTTTGGTTCATTCACTTTTTGCAAATTGAGTTATGGCTTTCACTTCAGATGGCAGAATAGATTCTATAATGTTATTCCTGAAATTGTAAATAAATTATGACCTATTAAACACTTTAACAAGCGAAAATAAAACTAAAAGGATCCATAAATAGTCATTTAATTGCTAACTGGGGTGGCAAAGGCAGTTTAAATTAGTTGCCACAATATCTACAAGGTTACTTTGTGGATTTGATGTCTAGAAAAATAGATTTTACCTCATGACCTTTAAGTCATTCAGCCTAAACTTACTGTCGAAGCAAATAATTAACCAAAAACTAATTTGGTTATTGGCAGGAATTACTATAAAAGCGCAACGTACGGATGTTGACTAGAAGTTTGAACATTTAAATGATTAAATGAAATGTTGATTTATCTCATATAATCTAAGTTTACACTATTTATACTGCTTAATTTGAAAGTGGATAGGTTCGAGAAATCACATCTGCGAAAAAATTGGTATCGACTTACAGCCATAAGGAGGAACTGACTTTCTCGTATAGCCCCGCAGCATCCAAGAAATCCGACAAACATTATAATAAATCCGACAGCAATTAGTAAATTTGCGCCTTGGGAGAAAAATGAAAATAATCTCATCTAGTACACTGAACGCTAGTGGTAATGCCCCAAACATATTATAGCCTGTGGCCGACTGAGTAAACTATTAATCTTTACCAAAACTTGTTAAAACAAAAAGACGGATTAGCCAAACATAAAATTTTTACATGTGAAACGGTAGTAAGTCATCTCGAACATCAAAATTTTGACACATGCAATCTTTGCGCATCTAGCAGCTCGTCACTTCTCCTGGTCCATTTACTTCTTCGGACGATTCAGGAGGCAAATCACCGGCCTAAGTTTTAATGTCCAGCTAAACAACGACATTTCACTCCTAATCAGTGCCACTTGGTTGAAACTGGAACCTAGAAGTAGTGTTTAGTGTCTATTAACACGGTGATTTCCCATTACAATTCCAAAAACATGTAGAAAGAATCCTAGATGACAATGAAAGTGAATTTAATTCCACAGACGTACCGGAAGTCACGGTGGGCATGTGGGCTTCAAGGGGTCCAAAGTGTCCTGTTGTTCTAGCCACAATTCCCCAGATGAATGCCACAAGGCCAAGAATCTAAAAAGGCCCAAGGCAACCTAAGTTAGTAATTTAAACTACAATAGTCCAAGATCACACTCAGAGCTATAAAAGAGTCATTTGAATAAATGCGAATAGAGTACTCCCTCCTTCTCTCCTTCCATGGTTAATATGAAATCGTGTTATTATGAAGTACCCAAGTTTTACGCAAATGAACACTTTATTATTGTCGAATACCTTGAACTTGACTTGGCTCTGATTTAAACCATCGGTCACTACCAAATGGCTAAGTTTGACAGATCAATTCCATGTAAAGGTGTAGATATGCTAAATTGAAAAATGCACAATTTGAGGGCGGATTTTTTATGGTTCTATCATCAGATAGGGATTTCGCACAATACCACAGATGTAAAATTAACAAAGAGATGAGTAGACGGGTTTTGGGTAGCCATACTGATTTAAGTTGAGTCCCTCATGCATCCCAATCGACCAGCTCATTTTTGGTTTAACAACAGAATTTTGCTTTAATCATAGGACTCCACGTCACTGTAAGTGAACTTTGATAAAATCGCGCTTTGCTTTTACTTCCCTTAAAAAGTTTTTGAGGATGGTTTGCTTCGATAAGGCGATGCAGGTCTTCGTAAACCATCCAAGATATACCAAGTACTTTGAAAATACCTAACCTAAAGTACCCTTGTTAGAAGGTCATAATTACTAGTCACTGAAACGTTCGCCTCTTCAGGTAGATGGATTGAAACAATGCTGAGCTCGATCGGTAAAGCTGATTAATCGCATTCCTTTACAACTGCCCGCCCATGTCCCATCTTTCAATGACATGAACGGGTACCGTGTAACTTGTACATCCTCGCTGAAGTAAGCTCCCAGTTCAGTTGACAGTAGCCTGCAAATAGCAGCTGACCCTTTCAAACTACTACAATTGACCTATTACTACCACAAACAAATGCACCCACGTCCAAGTGTCCTCTCGTCGCCATCTAATTAAGAGATGTGCGGGGATTGTGCACAAAAACCCCCGAACAGGCGTTATTCTCATTTGTGACAAAGCGTTTGAAATGCATTCAATTCTATTCTTGGTGAATGCATTTCATTGGGTAATAGTTGTAAAAATAGCTGGAAATATGGATTTGCATTCAAAACAAGTTGAGTTGGATTAAATATTAAACGTTTAGGCTTTAGCCCTAGGACATTTTAGAGGAATAATTAGAATAAGTCAAAAAAACTATCCAACAACAAATTTTGCTGGTATGCGCATTTTGTAATCTTAACTCCTAGCCTTTGTTTGAACTGGAGCCTCGATGTCAGTCACGATTTCTAACTGCACATTACAGTCAATCCCCTGCCCCAGGAGTCATGTCTCGTGATTTCGGTAATAATATGCACTTGTACGAATCCAATAAAGGGGTGACAGTAGGGGCCCCAACAAGTTACGGAGGGGTGTTCCTGTGAGGTTTTGCTGATTTTCAGCAGCTTTACGCGATTTTACAGTCATGTGCAAGGTTTTAAAAACCTAATCCCAGTGATTTACTGGGACGCTGGTCAATGTTTATTTAAATTAGAGAAATTAACCGCAAATAGGTCGGATCTAATTAACCAAAAATCCTCACTTAGTTATGATAATGATAGGCATTTGATATTTCTGGCTGCCGGATTTGGAATGGCGCAGTAGGTCAGCATAGTTCTCAGTGGGACCTATTGCAAATCAATTTTTTGTGAATTTTTTATGGTTTCTAACGGCAACAATAATTCCTGCGTGATACAATTAAACTAGCTCACGTTCCAGTCACTTGGGCAACATCGTAAAGACATGATTAAGCACTCTTATTCCTCCTGTGGTTTCACTTTCTTCAGAAGCGTAATTTGGGTCTGCCTAGGTTTTGCCTCACGATTACAGCGAAAATGTGAAAAAAAAACAGATTGGAATGCAAAATAAACATAAACCATAAAATGTGCATTGTCCACTCCATGGTTAAAAATTACTAAGTGCCTGTCTGTAAACCAAATGGATCTCAACTTCATAATCAACTTGTTAAATCTTCAATTCGTTTTTAATATGGCAAAATTGAGACTTTGGTTATGTAATCCCACTTTAAAAGACCGTTCTTCAAGTAATTACACTAATCCCACTTCCTACCTTAGCACAAAATACACAGTTCTTACTACCTTACTCGCGCCTGCTTTCTAACGAAAATTTATTTGGACCGTTTTTTATCAATGATTTGGTTAAATATGCCTTCTCAGTTTAAAATACCGGAACTGAAGTACAGGCGTTCTTGGAGTACTAAAAATGACATACTTTTCTGTCATTAAATTATTTACATGTGATTACTGTTTTGTTGCCAATGCTGGAAAGCAAACTTAGAGTGAATGTCACAACTGCTCAAACGCTGTTATTTCAAAAAGGTAGATGGTGTGATCTGATTCATAGGTGGTTTTGATTGGTGGACCTGCAGCAGTATATATTTTTGCCTTGTTGCCTTTATTGTAAGCACAACTCCACCAAACTCCTAGATGCACTTCCACTCCGCTACACAGACAGAAAAGCGACAGTGTGAATTGATGCAGGATTTAGACAGGCTACACAACACAATCTATTTATAATTAAGCTTTTATTCGGAATTCTCTTTAGTTTTGCAAGCCTGAATCATCTTCTTTGCTAAGTGGAACGTCTGGACATTGAGAAGACATTTGTTTCGATAAAAGTAGATGCATTGCGATTGGAAACTCACCCAGGACACTAAACAGAACGCAAAGAGCGCATACTTGACACATTTAAAACATCCGGTTATCGAGACCTTCGCCATGGTAGATCCGCTAGCGTTGATGTGGCTATCCACCGGGTCTTACGAAAGCCGAGTGAAACCAGGATGTCTACGTGCACGATGCTAAAACCCGTACCGTCTACTGCGCGTGTGCTAATTGGCCGCAGAGAGTGCTGCAAACTCGCTAGCAATTGGCTTATTTCATGGTCACCAACCCATTGATTGTAGAAGTTAAAATAACGCCTAGTTTGGTTGGCGTGAAAGATTTCACCTGCAAGCATATTCTTGGCCATTTTTTATGTGCAACACAGACTGAAAGCATCTTCTAATTCATAAACACTCCTTTCGCGAGTCGACGAAAATTCTGACAACATAACCCAGATTTCAAAATATTTATTTTGTTGTTGATGACACAAATAAACAACAGCGTTGTCCACAAAAAGTGCTACTCTCCGCTTTACTGAATTTACACATAGGTGAATTCAATAATCAACGTAAAACTTAATGAATCGGTGATGATGGGGCGCATACGCTGAATGGGATAGCCCACTACGTAGGAGTTACGTCAGCTTCCTGTGATTTAGCTGCTCAAGATTAGTAGGCATTTCTATTTCGAACTCTGAAAAGCTCTCTCTTATCACTTAATCAAAGTACGCCTTCTCAATATCCATTTTTATTAATGGAAATGAAAATGAATACATTTGATTGCTGCATCTCAAAAAATTTCCTCTACCCTGATTTGGCTAAATCAGGAACTTGTCTAGGAATTTTAGACCTCAGACCGCTACATTTAACATCAGAGTAGCGTCTACCTTGCTTCAAAGATGCTAATGCAGCCCATGCCCTAAAAGTATCAGGTTGAATAACAGAGGTTACCTCTACCTCTGCCATCGAAATGCGCATATCGGTACACAATGAAGTGGCTACTAATGGTTTCGGTATGTCTCCAGTGATTGTCACCCCGATTCAATTTAAATCGTGATCCAGTTATCTTACCTACGCAATCAGGCCTTTCAAGTACTTAAACACCACCCTGCTTCGACGTGTCATGGTGCCCAACGTGGCAGCAGGCGCTTAACCCTGAAATTGCCCGTAAGTTAACCAGCTGCTTCAGCATTTAGTGACTGCAGCGAGTTAACAATGAGCGTTGAGACGCTGGCCCCAAAGTGGACCACTCTCACTTGACTGTTGATATCTGGTCGTTCGTTTAAGCCAACAACAAGACTTAAATGTTTTAATCCGCTTATCTATCCCGGGTGTCTACTAGAAACACGGTGACTGTTTAGCACTAACTTGGCACTGGGCGCGTAAACGAATGGACTCTCACCACATCGAGTCAATTACCAGGATTATTGAGACAATGAAGACGATGTTCAGTTGCGTGTTTATCGTCCAATTATCAGCATTCACACCGGTCTCTTCGGCACCGCAAATTGGCACATCTGATGTGATTCACCGCACTCATTTCTTCTTTTTCTTTGTTGGTTTATACTACCACTCATAACACAACGATTGCTGTCACACGGCAGCACAAAAGAACCAGTCAGTGGCGATCTCGCATTGAGAGGAGTACCGCAATTTAGTCGCCAGAATCTCGTGATGAAAGACTGCGACCAATTTCCGGCATCACTGACAGTCTCTGAGTTGAGTTGCATTCGCCTAAAGACGAGCACCTATCACGCGACTACCAATGTTTAACTAGCCTTTCCCAACCTCCCAATCCATCAAGTTTCTGAAGCGACTTTATATACACCAGGTGGCAACTTTTTTGTCGAGGCAAACAATCCTCTCCGATGGGTGCGGAAATTTGCACAAAGAGGTCGCTTTAATCAACATTTATGATGTTTGATGTAATGCGGACAATTCCGTAATCTTCATCTTGCTATAGCCTCAATTACGTATTTACTGGTGAACACTTCATGTGTGCAGTGTGGCCCATCCACAAAGCCTTTGCTGATTAGCTTTTAAATCAATTTGAGTCGCTAGCAATACAAGTGTATTAACATAATCCGAACAGTGAAAAATAACGGAATTCAATACGCCACTTTAAATTTTCGGCAAAAAATAACTGTGACTACCAATATCGTATTCTCACTTAGCATTTCTCAATCTTGTTTATATGATGGAGCCGAATGTTAAATCATTGAATTCATGCTCTTCTTTGTGTTGACTCGGGACTTGTATGGGCACTGATTTTGGAGAGGCTGTCTAAGTAGACGAGCATGGGAGTTGAATGGTTTTTCAAGTTATACGACTGTGTGAACCGACGTTTGAAATGGACCCACAGTCTGAATGTCCATGAAAACTCAGTTCTGTTTCCTAATGCTTCAATTACTGCGGAAAACAGAAAACTCAAGTTGTAGAGTAACTGTTCTCTTTTATCATACTGAGTGACTACAAATAACTCAGTTCATACAGGACGGTTAATTATATAGACCACTTTACTCGTCTCTGTAACTACACAGGAAGAATTAAAATCCATCCTACGTATTTTAAGAAATCCTCATGAGTGAAAGTTTGGTAATTTAGGACTACCGCTATGACAGGCATTGGGTTATATTATTTTCTTACCTTTATTTTTTAAGAATTCAGCCAGAGTGATAACTAAACCAAAACGCCGCCTAGCAATTGTCTGTAACTAAACTTTTCTAGTTGTTAATTTGAGAAGATCCTAGTTAATACCGATATCGTTGTGTTCCAGGTCAACGGCCTCTGTGATTTGAAAAGAACACATCAAACCTTGCCACCGCGTCCACACGGAGCAGTTTGTTCTAAAATTACCGTGATGTGCATTCCTTTGGTGTTACAATCAGAGTGGTAGTTGATTATTTTTCTTCAACAAACAAGTGGTCTGCGCTTTACAAAGCAGTTAAAATGATTAATTACCCCAACGTGTTTTTTGGACATTTCGCCCCTCATAAAAGTTGTTGGCTTCGTCACGTGGTTACGTTGGCCGAACCGAAATTGTAAGGCTGGATTCTTCCGACTGTGCATGCAACCGTAACTAGGGCAATACGCTCCCTCGACAGCGGATCCGCAGAGATGCACAGTTGACGGAGCCACATTGCGTCGTAATGCTGCGCATTCTTGTCATTATCGACTGAGTTTAGCAAAAACACATTAAATCAGTCAAAAATGTCCCGACTCCCGGAACGAATAAAGAGACTACTCGGTGTCAGATTCACTTTAGCTTTAAAAATTCATAAAATCGAGCTCTCTGTCGTTTAAAAGAGTGACCTCCAGCGCTGACTGCTCGTCGAGCCATTTGGCGTGCGAGGACTCCGGTTTTACCCGATTCGGAAGATGCAGACCAAGTTTACTAAAAGATTAAGGAATATTTGATCGATACAATGAAATAAGCCAGTGTTTTAAGCTCGCCCATAGCACACCGTAAACTGATAGCTTTTTAACGAAAATTTTTTTATAACTAACACCTCCAAACAGATAATTTAAATGTGGATTACATTTTCATGGATTCTTTAATTGGAGCACATTTTATAGTCTTGTATAATTAGCCATCAAGGCCAACACAGCCATTATTAGCCAGCCAAAGGTCAGGTACCAAACTTAACGTCTTAAATTAAGGCCTCCCTGTTATTTTGCTCACAAACAAGTGGGACTTGTGGTCATGTGACATACTTAAGTACCACCTTCTGTAAAGCAGAAATTGGAGGCTAAAACTTATTGGACAGTGTTGAGACAGTGTAGAGATAATCATCGATTTATGCCACTCTAATTTCGTTCAGGGCGGCGATGTTTTGAGATATGCGTAGAAAATAGAGCGACGGAACATAATACGACTTCACCTTTGAGAACCACGACAATGTAACGATATTAACTTACTACTTTGGGGTCCGGAGATCCAAAAATTGCTCCTTTATATCCAAATTGATTTGTTTAGCGCTTACTCCGGGTAATTTTACCGCCACCTACAGGTGAAATGCAGGTACGAATGTACTACGGAATAGCACCACGGGATGAGAGTAGAACCAATTATTGACTTACCACCATGTACTCACAGCAGGCAGTTGTTGCATTTTTTGGGCCCATTTGAAGAAACATATCCTCTGCACTTACGTCCTGTTTGAAATGAATTTCGTACCTAAATGATTTGTGACATTAGTGGCCACTTATCAGAGATTAAAGTACATACACGCTCGGTTTATAAATAAGGTTCGTTTGGGAGAAATGACACTATTAAGGTGAATAAAAACACTACCTGCAATTTGTGACACTGAATGGCGATTAAATGGAACATAGTTCAGAAGAAGCACATGCTTCCACTTTACAGAAGCCATATTTTTTGTTTACAAAGCAAAATATAAGACAAGATGTTGAATTTTCTCACAGTAACCAGAATAGGTCCTATGCAAATTGTGATTTTAAGCATACCACAAAAAATTGTTTGCCTTCAACATTACAATCATTCGCAATCCACGTTTCTTCATTGCGAAACGCCAAGAGCACAGAATTATCGGGACCTTTGGTCATTCGATCTGACCTGGCTCCAGCACACTCGAACATATTTAGGAAATCGTCCTATGATAATCGGAAATGCACTTTTTTGACCGGAGCATAAAACTCAGTGTGCAGGCAATTTCCTGGAGTGTAATTTTGAGTAAATCTGATTTTTAATTGACCTCAAAAGGATAACCTGCCTTCAAATTACTAACAGACTTTACACAATCATTAATTTGACCTATTATTTGCCATTTTCGGTCAGTATTTATCGACCACTTTGTAAATTTTGAAAAAAAAAACTGGCATATGTAACCAGAACTTACTCTGGTTGTGGTCTAGGATCGTAGATATCTTCCACATAATCGACTTCGGGAACTTCATCTGCCTGCCAAATAGCACTAGTGTCTCTCACCTGTTTTTTTTCAACCTCCCGGCCTGCACACTATGTATTACCACTTTACTACAGCGATCTACCTTTTTTCTTCTTTTTCGGCCCAAAATCAGAGGGGTTGTTTCTGATTGATGGTTTTGCAAGCTGAAAAGCATATGCGGACGATACCACGGAGCGTTTATTTTTCGCCTTTTGTGAAACTCCACAAACATTATGTAATCTTAAAACGTGAAAATTGTACTCACATTCTCTTCATCACTTGAACAATCATCAGGAGCAATTAGGTTTCGCAAAGCACAAAGGTCACTCATGTTAAATGTCGAGTCCATTGTCCGAATGTCTTTTTGCAAAAGAAACACGCCTCATATTAACAATCATTTAATTCAGCAAAGTTATTGTCTATAATATGACTATAAAGAGGCTGACTGCCGATCCGATCGAGCAAATGTCCCCAGACCCCTTTGAAGTTGCTTAATAAGGCTCAATGCATCATTGAACGTAGTTCGTGAGCTATCGAAATCACACAGGATTATGCTCCTATCGTCTACATCACTTCAAATTATTTCAATACATGTATTTGTATATTAGAACGATAAAATTCAATCTGATTCAGCAAAAGAACTTGTAGTCAAGTTGAATTTCCCATTAATACATATTTGAAATCGCAAATGAATTACAAATATTTGAATGTTAAGTATAGGTGATTTTGAACTCTTTGTTGTGGCTAGATCATGGCAAAGGTTAACGACTGGAAGTCATGAATATTCACGACTTTAGTAGTTTGAAGTTGAATATGGCAAAAATATTGATAGCCACATTGCTATTATCCACGAGATTTTTAGCTTCTCTGGTGAAATCAATTGAACCACGTAATTAATCCTGGCTTTCTGAGGCAATAAAAAACACACCCAAGAGAGCAGTTGAGTCGACTTCCCAACTGCAACTTTA
This sequence comes from Mesocestoides corti, assembly GCA_900604375.1. Taxonomy (NCBI): domain Eukaryota; kingdom Metazoa; phylum Platyhelminthes; class Cestoda; order Cyclophyllidea; family Mesocestoididae; genus Mesocestoides; species Mesocestoides corti. Next base: position 53,043 of record UXSR01000155.1, read on the forward strand.
CTCATCGAAAAAAGATGGCCATGAATACAAAGACAGAGTAAATGAATAATCTGTAAAGGGGATTTGTCAAATATGGTAACGTCCAAACGTAGTCCTCCCTTCATCATTTTTAAAATGTCTTAAAAATGTTGAGATTGTTTCAGTTGAAGACAAATATTAGATTTCTCAGCTAATGTTTTGGGTCTAAAATCTCGTCTTGCGTTCTCTAGATGAGATCCTGATCTGAAGCCTAACACGAGCAGCAAATTTCCTACAAACAGCTCAATAGTTCAAAATCAAAAACGGTATTGCATAGAACTTGGTCAGACATTTATCGGCTATCTACCGCGCCAGTCGTACACATTCGAAAGTTGCGCCCGCTCCAACAGAGGCCCTCTGAAATTTACGGCTTGACCAGTTGGCCCAACAATATCGAACAAACGCAGCAGTACTAAGGACCATCCTCTAATAATGTAGGAGTTAGCATAGTTTGCTGTAAAACCTTTTAGGACCATCACAATTGAAAAATTTATCCAAGGATCCTTCAGCAACTTTTAATTAATAGAAAAAATTATACAATGGAAATAGCAAAATCTAGCTGGCCCAAGATGGAAAAACTTAACGTCCTTGGACCCAAAAAACATCAAAATAGAGCACTAATTTATGCATATTCGAATGGATCAGGTTCTCACATTTTAAGTTTCTTGCACAGCAAACAGCTTTATAAAACCCTGAATTTCACTGCATTACAAATCAAGTCTTACAGGTTTTTAAATTAATGGGTTTTTACCGTGGAGGGCCAGATTACCCTGATGCTCTTTACAGTGCTTCCAAAAATAGACAGCGACATTGACTAACCCAAAAAAATTAAATTAACAACGGAAACCTAACAATGACTATGGTCTTTACGGTATTTGGATCGAGATTTGTTTAGACTGGGTGATTTAAAACGGAAGATGTCCGAATGCAAAGTTGATGGTAAAACCTTTAAGAACGCATTGTGACTCTTCAGTCGTAAACAAAAAAGACGATTAAAAATGCTATCGTAATGCAATTTACCTACCGCAATATATTTCGAATAAAGACATTTCATGCCACTATCGTTAAGCAAATATGATTGGACTGAGTGATGGTGGAAAAGTTGGCAGCAATTATGCAGCACAATTTTTCCGTAATAATGATATTATAAGTCCACAGCGAAGTCTGTATTTTTAAGAAACTACCAACAATAAACGCGATTTGTCGACATTATAGGTAAAACATAATCACTTAAAATCATACTTCAGCAGAAATGTAATCAAAAGACATATTCAGCAAAATTCTTTGTCAAAAGGTAATCGTACTCAGTCGTACAGGCAATTAGGTGGATATAAAACTCTACGCATTCTTTAAAACATTTAGGACAAAAGACCCGCATTCAGAAGTTTGTTTTTAATCGAACTAGTCTCTGCGAATTTATTTTGGTTAAATTTGACTTTAAAAGGTATGCACTAATATTTTTAGTTAAGTAATGTAGCAATTTACGCAAAAATATAGCTAAAAGTCGATAAAGTCAAAATTGGTCAGTGAGATTCAATCGAGCGCGGTTACTTTCCCATAGAAACAGGTGGAAATGAAAAATAATTCTGCAACCTATGCATAGTAGGTCATTTTAACTAATTAATTGCAATTATGTGTCTTATAAGATAATTTAATTTCTTTATTCCTACCAATTAGGATGCGTATTGATTCATGGTGTGAAGATGGATATCAGCTACTTTGTTCCAGACAGTCGCTCGTGTAGGAAGAATTTTCCCTAGCTATTTATTGGGGTTCTAAAGAAAAAGGAATCAGACAAGTCTATGATTTTGGCAGCAACACCTTTAATTTGCATTTCAAGAACAGGCGCGAACGTGGTTTACAAGGTGATATGTTGAATGGAAACATAAACTTGATTTATCTAACATATGCTAGCATTTCTTAAAGATTTAGATTTTTAGACAAAATTACACGTCCGCGGAATCCGTGAACGTTGTCAGCGTAGAGGATCGTAAAACATTTAAGTGGATGCACAATATATCTCACTGGGGTCACTAATTTTAGTGATATTTGCACTGAATTTTAATGATGCTAGTTAACAGGTCACAAAGAACTTAATAGACAAAAAGCCTCAAACAGTCTCTTGATTATTCAACCATCGGGAAGTAAAGAGAACCTGACGGTTCGGAACACGCACATGATGTCTAAATTTAATGATCAACGCTAACAGGCAGCCCTTAAATTTCAGAAGTCCTATCTAATTAAAACAAGAAAGAAATAAATGGATTAGCATGAAAAAATGGGTGTTGCATTCCACAACATGTTCAGCAATGTTGCGACAGTTAACTGCTCTCAAACAGAAACTTCTATAGTACTCTAAATCATCCAGGGCAATCTAGCGTGTTTCTATCCCTGTAAAAACTAGCAGTTGCTTAAACATTTTCCTTTTTTCAATTCTTTGTCTATTATTGCCTATATTTTATTGCTTCATGAATACAAATTGATTTTCACATCAAGGAATTGAACTAGCATTCTAATTTTAAACTTAATTTCATCAAACTTTTTACCAATGAGTCTGCACTCACAGTAGGTTTACGGTCTGCAATAAATTATTCGAAACTCTTCAAACAATTTTTTCTGTTTACGTAAGTTTTAATTAAGCAATGAAATATTTATAATTGATATCCTGGGCGGCCGCTTTATGAACTGTTGCTGGAATGCACGATCACGTTGATTTTGTTGAGGAATGCCTTAGGGAGCATAATCGGCTTCGCAAATTACATATGGTTGAACCTCTGCGCCATAGTATAGCCCTTGATAAGACTGCTCAAGAATGGGCTGAAACCCTTCTTCAAAAAGAAGATGTAGTTAACAGTCCTCTTTCAAATAGAGGAGAAATCGGTGAGAGCATTAGCAAGCGAACTGCCACAACAGACTTGGTGGACATTTTAGGTATGCACGGTTTTTTGGCTCTGTTTATGTTTAGGAGTTGAATTAACTGCCCAATGGTACAGTGATATTCGGAACTATGATTTTGAATCAGGAACTGGTCCTGCAGGTAAGCGTTTTTGACTATTCTCATATCACATGTATGTATAAATTTGCCATTGATTTGTTTTTAGTTTGTGATAGCATTAGTAAACCGGATTTTTTCTACAGAAAATGCAGATCTTTAGCAGAAATGTCTTAGCAAAATAGTTAGGCATATTTACATCGGATGATGTCTATTTATTCCCTCATAGTGTATCGTATTTCATTTGCTTATATTTTGACGCATTTTTACTGCTGATGTTAGCTGTTGGCGTTGCCTGTATGATTTAAATAACGCTTAATTTTGCTGCATTAACCAAATCATCTTTAACTAAATCGGTCCAAAAATTTTACTGTATAGGTGCTGGTAAGCAGTCACCGCATGTACCATTTCCTAAAGGTTTGGAAATATAACGAATCAACTCAGTTACACAAAATCAGTAAATCAGATAATTAGAGCAAGTGGTCACTCTAATTAATAAAATATGGTGTAGACTGTAACATGAGTATTAGGGTATCGCGAAATTGTAGCATCCCCGTCACAGAGAAGCGTATTTTTACCCTGGCAAATCCCATTCAAAATATTAATATCTGTGGTGCGAAGACAATGAAAGGGGGTTGGTATTGTAATTGGTAAAGGGCTTCCTTTTCGTTTGCGACGGATGAGTTATATGTGAGTTGGGTAATACTAAAGATGTTTACTGAGCAGTCTTAAGCCAATTAAGTGGGGTATTATGTGTTACATTGTGACAGAAAGTACTCAGGATAAGAGGTTTTTAATAATAGTACATAAAGAAATTACCATTTTACTTCGTTAAGAGATAGCCAATTTGGGATTAATTTCTGCATATTAAGCTAAAAAGTTACTTCTCTGCCAGTTGGTAAGTCCGTTCTTGTAGTATCTTTGAGAAAATCTGTGTATAACCCACATAAAATATAATGCACCAAAGAGATCTTTGTAAGTATTCAAATGACATAAATGCACATTTTACTTGAATGAAATTAAGAACAATTCAATATTATTGGAATCAAGAATCGAAAATAGCGTTTTGCGCTGACAAGGCATCACGTGCTTCGATTCAAAACATTACCTATACTTTAAACTAGGTGAAAATTACGATAGACTGGTTCTAGCACAAGTATGAGATAAAATAAGTAATTGCAATATAGCTTGGTTTGCGATCCTTATGCTTCGCAAAATATTATTTCTTTCCGATGCCTTAAGGCATATAAAAATTCCGGGTCCCGAATGAAACATAACGTAACATTTAATAAATGTGGTCCCGTAAGACTTCTCGCCAAACTATGTGAAAGTTTATTTTATGTAAATCAGGCAATTTTACGCAGCTGGTTTGGGCCGGAACTAAAGAGGTCGGCTTCGGCAAGGCGCGACGGAAGGGTCAGTGCGTGGTTGTCGCTCATTATCGACCACCTGGAAATGTTAGAGGTCGATATAGAAACAATGTTTTCCCCGCCATTTCTGAACAAAGCAACAAGGATTTCAGTCCACGTAAGGGTTATTCAGACTTGTAAAGCTAAGTGAATTTCTACAGTCAATTTTTTGTACTCCCGAACATCGATGCACGTATTTTCAAACGACGCTAAAATGTACATGTTTATTCATGTACACCTTTGAACCTTGAATTAATATGACATGTTGAGTTAAAAAAGGGCAGACATGTCTTTAATGTTTGAGGTCTGTATTTTCTGCAGCCAAACTGATGTTGAGCTATACATATTGCAAATTTTCAAATTTTATTTTAGCTCGCCAAACCATTACTAAAAAGACGGTTTCAAAGGACAAAGAGATGGATGCTAATGGGCAAGAACATGTTGTCTTTCGTGAAGTTTCGGAAACGAAAGACGCAGGCAACAGTGTAAGTTATTGTCTTTTTAAGCGCATCCTGCGCACGCCTAAAATCTAACTGCATTATTAAGTAAAGTTACGCTACTTATTTTGCAGGTATATCGACGTGTAGTTGAACGTTTTGTGGATGACAATGGTGCTCAAGTATTTGAACATCGCGAAAATGCCCTGCCACCGCCTTCAATCAAACTTACCCCCTCAGTGAGTAGATTTGCTCTTGAATAATACATGCGATTGCGAAATTAAATTTTATTTTATTATCCATTTCATTTATTAACACCTGTTGTGTGCCAATCACTAGTGCATATACCCGTAGTCAAATGTAATAAACTTTTTAAAAGTGACTCTGATTTCATTTTAAAATTGCTATAATTAGAGGATTTTGAATTCGGAATGTTTACAATTCTATTCTAAAATAATGTTATCTCCACAGAAAAACATAGACACAAGTGCAAAAAAATATTTGAAAATTTTCTATATATCTGGTGATTTAAACTCTAAGGTCTGTATTATCCTGTTTTAATTTTTTTTGATATTGTCAAAGTGTTAATTAAATTATAGCCTACAGAAAACACGAGCCTTATTTTATGCAATCTTTTTGCAAATGCGAAACTTTTCTACGTGTCCTCCAAATTTAATTTACCCCTTTTACAAAATTGGTGCCAAAATAAATGAGAACAAAGTTGATATTTTGATATAGTCGGATGTTATTCAAATAGCATCGGATAGAAGAAATGTTAATTTTTGACTTGCAAGAATGCAAACAAGTAGGCCAAATCACAGTATTCAACATTTCCAATTTTTTGGTTATCCGACATTCTTGATTTCTGCTGCTAATAATTTCGATAATAAAAGTTGCCCATTGAGGATTGTTGGGAATCACTAATTGTTTCCCATAACTAAATTGCATCGAGTTTTGGTAATTACGATGTGATTGAGAACTTACATCCTTTGCTTTTCAAACAATTCGTAAGTACTTCAGTTTTGGAGGCCACATTTTTGTGATGCAAGTAAGAAGCAGCTAAACCTGAAAAAATCTATTGTCCTCTAACGAAAAAACGAATAATCTAGTTTACTGGGATCGCGGTTTGCGTGCAGGCTACCTGTGTCGATGTCCGAGCAAAATGTTGGACAGGACATGACCCGACGTAAGGCTGGCATTTGGTAATTTAACTTACCAAAATGCGGGGTTCTTAAGAGCGCAACGGAAATCGTAATCGACGAAATTTCTTGGTCATTTGATTTTAAGTATTGATGAAAGTTTAAACTATTTTTCTTCATTTTATTCCGCGGATTTTGTGACAAATCTAAACAGATTTCTACCACACTTCATTACTCTTTTGTTGTTTCAAAGAAAATTGTGTCTAATTTAATATCTGGAATAATTAATAATATTATTTGTGTTGATGCTGTCTCAAAAGAAGCGCGGTTAACTTTACCATTGGAGAGGCCACTGGATCTAAAACAGAAAATTCAGGTGATTTTACACAAAAACATTGCTTTGCGTTTGCATTTTATGGAGGTAATTTGAGACAATGCAATGCCAAAAGAAGGCTTGACAAGCTGTTTTAGGAATCCAAATAAATGAGAAAACCTTATATCATGTTCTTCTATGATAATCTTTACAACGATTCCCAAGTACCTGAAATCGGGCTGAAACCAATGGATTATGCCCCATTTAGGTTTACTAAAATAGCGCCAAACAATAGTTGTTTAAAATATCAGGTAATTTGTTCTTTTGAAGCCTTCACTTTTAGCTCTAAAACTCTTCGGTAATCCTTTGGAAGGGAATAATGAGGTCAAACTGATAGGAGTTATTCGCGGCAGCTAACATTTCGAATGTTTTACTAATATGCTCTAAGACAGTATGCCGGTCAGATGCCGAAATTCGAGGTAATGAGAATGAAGCCACGAGTTTATATTGGTTACCAGAGGACCTTCTAAGTTTATGACCCAGTCGACACCGAAAGCAATTTTAAGAACAGCCTTTCCCTTAAAAAATGACAGTTTTAATCAAGATTCTAGATTTAGTAAAGGGCTAATCTGTTGATGTGCCAGAACCAATTTCTGGACAAAATCTACTCAGGAATGCATGGGAACGCGTAAAGTTCGTTGACGTTAGCCAGTTGTGTCGTTGTTGACTTGTGTGGCGTTTACTACCATCTAATGAGTAACAGCTATTTCAAGGACACTTGTGTGAATAATTTGCCGACATTATCTTGGGTTGTTTGAACTTCGACTTATTTTTTCGTGGCCCACTATGTATGACTTCTTGTGTAATTTCATTGCCAGTTGCCACGAATTGGGATGCCACAAAGGTAAATCTTGAAAATGCAAAAAAAATGCTTTTTTTATTATTTTAGCAACCCTCGAACCAAACTCCCTTGGAGTTCTCTGAAGAAATGGTTCGAATTCACAATAGCTACAGGCGATTGCATGGTGCAGCTGATCTTGTCCTCAATGCAGTGCGTTCTAATTATTTTGGAAACCTTTTGACTTCCACGATGTGGGCGTCCCAGACACGTGATTAAAAATGCTTGTTGCCGGCAATAAAATCACAACTCAAGTCTAGTCTAAACCCTTCGGATTCAGTGCTGTGGCACCACAGTGCCCACAATAAATATCCATCCTAGTCTCTTGCCTAATCACTCAAATATGCGTTCCTGCTTGGCAAGGAAACCACATGTTTTTAAGCATTTCTTTTATTTTGCAATTTAATATCATTTGAGATGTCCAGGCGAAAGCGAAAAGCTGATGAGGAGAAGTGAAATATAGGAGTCATAATAAAAGAAGAAAATTATTTGAATGTTCAACGCATGTATTGAATGCGACCTGGCACATTCAGGCTGGGAGTCGAGTTCCTGCAGTACCCACTGCCGCACGTCTTGTGTAACAGTCCTCGGTGCTTCGTGGAAAGACACTAGACGGCGTCAAGTCAAGTGAGAGTGGGGGGGGGGGCATTTCAAAAGCTCACTCCCCACACATTCCCCTGCCAGTTTCTGGTTGAGATATGCTTGAGCTGAGAGTCATTAGTGCAGTAGATTTGGCGTGTTCATTGTCACTCATTTCGTCAAGTGGCCCGTTCTGAGGCATCTCTGGATGGTTGTTGTCGGGCCATGCGCATAATTCTTTGAGATGGCTTCGAACACAATCTTCCTTAGCGAGTTCACGTTTAGGTGTAGCATGTGGACTTTTGAGCCCCTCCCCGCATACCAGCATTCTGTATGTACGGTCTTGAAGTAAGTAACGTTTGCAGATCTTCACGAAGCATTTGGCGTTTTCGCGTGTTGCCCGACTTTAAAATCCACACAAACTGAAGCTTGTCGGAGGTTAGTTGCAAGCGTTTTTTTATGATCTACTAAGCGCTAGGGTTGCTGAGCCTACTCCTCACACCGATTTCCCTGGACGAGGACTGCACGCTTCGCGAACTCGGTTCACCACCTCTTTCGAAATGTTTCGCCGTGCACGCTCCTTTTTCCTGTTACAACAATACCTTCTCGGAACTTTTTGTGCCACGTTTCAGCTTTCTTTCTTGGCGCGGTTATGAAATCCTGAACCATAATCTCACTAAGCACATTCACTAGCCAGAGTTTGGAAGTACCTTGATATTCAAAGCGCTTTTTGGTTGCAGTTATCGGCAACAAAAAGCACTGAAGTCTAGGTATGGTGCTTAAATTTGGGACAATTTGAACAAAGTGCTGTTAACAGTATTAGAGGATGATGTGATATCCAAATTTCGGCCAATAATTCAAGATGCCTGAGGGTGATCTGGACTAAAACATGGTTGTGTGAAAATTGTTTCCAAGCATAAGCGTTGTAGTAGGCAGAGAGTTGGTGTGCACACCGATGACCTATTTTAGATTAACTGCAAACTTCACTTCAAGCACCAAAACTTGTGTTTTTTTAATTTACTTTTTGGTGTTCTTGCAGCTCTGTAGTTTGACAAACAAAAGCACCCATTCTTCACCCTTTTAGAGGCTGTGCGCGATGGCACAAGAGTGGGCGGAATTTCTGGTGGAGGAAGCTTGTCTCTCCAATAGCGGCTTCACCGTTGATGGGGTGCGGTTAGGCGAGAACATAACCAGTCGTTGGTCTAATAGGGCGCTAGAGAAAACAGGTCTGAGCTTCTTTCGTCACCTCTTTTTTCATTATTGTCAAGTAGAGGTTGATTACCAGAAGATGGTGCAAATTCGCGCAGGCTTTTGTCAAATTTTTAACTTATTTTGAAAGCAAATTACAGGCAGTTTTGCTTGAAGCTGGCAGTTTAGAGTTGATCATATCATGAAATGAAAAAATGATCATCTTCGACAAATCAAACTACTTCATTTGCATAAGGCCATAAAACAAATTGGGCTTAATGTGTTGGTTGCTTAACACAATGCGCGTCTTAGAAAGGATCCAGAAATTTCATTCTGGATATTTTTTTCCGCTCAAAGGTGACCAGCATTCTAATCGTCATTGTGATAATCCATAAAGAAGAAATATCAATATCAGTCAAAATTACGCAAGCTCACACCTATAAACGGATCACGGTTTTACGACGCACTGTACCAATAGCTTTGTTTCTGTTTTAGCCAGTGACGTTGTCGAAACTTGGTATCAAGAGGCCTCCCGATTTAAGTACGGGAGTGAACCAGTCAGCATACAGGGTATCGGTAAGCCAAAATTCTTTCCCAGGCTCTAGCAAGCCTAACTAATGCAAAGGCTATGGGTATAAAATTAAAATACTGTTCGAAATCCAAAATCCCGTGGATTTTTGGTGGTTTCTTCAGGTAAATTATATCCCAGGCTTCCCTGGAGCTCTAAAGTTGTCACGTCTTCTTATTTATTTTCGAAAAAAACTGCTTTCGAAGGGTTATTGAAGTTTTTTAAGCAAATCATATTAATAAATCCACACCTGAAACATAATTTGTACAAAAATTGTTGTTTTGCAGGCCCTGGTGGGCCCTGTGCTATTGTGAAAAGGTCAGTTGCGAATAAAATGTTCATGTCATGCTTTTTGGAAACTAAAAGCATGACAACTCATTTCAACTTTCGAAGCTTTTTGTGCATGTGTGGAGATAATGCTCCTTTGAAATTGAAAACACTGCACACCTTTGACGCCTCGACAGCACAAGGCTCTACTGCCATTGGTTAATTCCAGTCCACGGCATCTGGAAAAGATTGAATTGATAAGAAGTTGTAACTGTTAGAAGCATCATTCATCGTGCAAAGCTTCTGTAAAATCTACTTTTCAAATACAATTAGCTTATTCAACGCTATAAAATGCGTGTCCTAAATGGCCTATCACTTTTGACGAAATGTTTTTTCCCTAAATAGTAAGGATCACATTCGATTATTCAAATCGTCGAGGTTTGTTTGAATTATGTAGAGTAAATAAAGCACTTTTAGTGAAACATATCTTAAGATATGTCTGTGTCTTAGTGCTCTACTTGAACTGCGACATTTCGTGTACAGCAGTGAAGTGATAGGTTTAATGGAATGAACATGTGGTGATAGGCGGGATTGTAACTTTTGTGGCAAATGATCTTAAAAAAGTAGTCATTGTTAAAATATTTAGTTACATTGGAGCCTAAATAAGGTTTCGTATAAGGTTATCTGCTGCGAACTAACAATGTGTGGTACGAGCACTGAGCGCTTAAGAACGATTATTAAACTTGTGAACTATTTTCGCAAATTCACCCCATGATGTCAGTTGTAATGTTGAATCACTAAATTCTGTTTCGCTTCAGTGTTTCATGCAAACAGCGTGGTATGGGTACTGCAGAATCCTTATTTACTTATCACGGTATCTTTACCAGGAAACTTCACGCAAATGATTTGGGCATCATCTCGGAGTTTGGGCGTTGGCAAGGCTACTCGGATTATCCAAAATGAAACTGCGAACGAAGAAGGAGATGCACCATTCTCCTCGAAAACCGTCGTCGTCTGCTTTTACTTTCCTCCCGGTAATGTGGCCTCCTACTTCGGAGAGAACGTCCACCCTCCGCTGCCCGAGCAAAACAATTCTCCCATTGGTTCCAGTTCGGCCGAGAAGTGACCCCTCGAAAATGGCCTGGCTTTTGCTTCTTCTTTATTCTAGGTCCCAGTTTTTTATTGCTTATCCCCCTGACCTATGTCATGTTTATATCATCAGTGCAATATCGCCATTATCGAAGGACGTGCGTAACAGTGAATATCCCCTGCCCACTCAGTGCATTTGTTTACCTGCTCAAAGTTTACTCAAAAGGTCAATTAGTACATATTTTGAATATTGCCTCAGATAAAAAGATTCCATTTTTGGGGTATCACTTACCTATTCACCCTAACTCAATAAAAAGTTACGAAAATAGCTACCTCTCAAATTCGACAGACTCAGTTACTAAAATAGTTCATGGACAGACTTAAATATAACTTTTAAATTTTTATTACAATGCTGACATTATTTGCAAGCTAATCGTTGGCTGAGTTAATTAACGCATAAGCTAAAATTACAACTTCGCTGACGCGTTTATCGTCACCATACGAACCTCTAGTTACCAACGGCATAGCTCAGCGCATGGCTCTGAACTGTGATACATCAAACTTGTCACCTGTTTTAACCAGAGAGTGAGTCATTAAGACCTTTTAGATCACCTACAATACTTTACTTCATGGCACGTCACTGCAAATGATTGAGGTTTTACCAGATAATTAAGAGTTTAATACAATGCATGACGGTATCATCGTTTCACGTGTTTCAGTTGATCAAAAGCTGGTCAAAATTTCAACCAGGGGAATGATATCGCTCACGAATACACAGTGAGTGTTGTTCAGGTGATTACGCTGTCTAAAAATATCCAATCATAAGTCTCTATCAAAGGCCACAAATTTTACTTTCCAATTGAGATAGGGACAAATTTTCAATGGACGATGTCACCTATTTGGCATCAGGGGCGGAATGCAGTTGCGTCCAGAGCCAATTGGCGAATACGATAAACACTGAACAGCCCTACGAGACGATTCCACGTGAATTCCCCAAATTAGTCTAAGCACCTTAGATATAAGATTTTCAACTTCTTTCACTCGAAATGCGCTACAATACCGTTTCAAACTTTCAACTTGTGTTTGAAATTTGGCCATCTGCGTCCCAAAAGACGCATTGATACAGTGCATTAACCGCTGCAAATGCCTAGAACACACATTAAAACTACCGATTTCCTGAGCCAACTGTTCCGACAGGAAGTTGGACAAAACCTGATAAAAGAAATTAATATTGTGATATGTTGACAGGTAATAAATTACGTCCGGTATTTCGTTAAATAACATGCAGGCTGTGGAAGCATATTCGCCCTAACGAAATCGCACACATTGAATGGGGTGATTAAAAAGCTAATCTGCATCTCTGCAGACTGGGATTTTGGAGGAAGAAGGAATACTTCCCAGGAATAGAGCAATTAGAAGTTAACTGACGACCTATGAAAAAAATTCCAGGTTATTCAAATTAAAATCCATTCTGATTAATTCACTAAAACCTAAAGCATGCATAACTGACCCTGACCCTGCTCCTTGTTGGGTGTGATAGCCCAATTCCTTATAAGTGAATAGACTTGGAGTTAGAAAAGACATTAACTAATACGGCTATATGGGGATGGCAATCTGCCAAAGCACTTTGAGACCCAAAGGAAAGCAAACAAACCGAATTGCGGGTAATAATGCAATTATTTGTGAAGACATTTGCAGGATTTGAGCACGAACACATTTTAGAAGCGCGAGCCTTGTGTTAAACATATGAACGTGAAAGGAGATTCAGGAACAGAATAATTGCGTTTAACTTGCAGAAAAGAAGTCGCTGAGCAATATTAAAACATTACGCTGATAAATATGGGAACTGTGTAAAGCATTTAGGGATAATATTCAACAAAATCCCACCTTATTTTATTTTTAATCATAAGAAACAACAAAACATTATGCAGCATACGATAACAACCCCCATTGCTATACTATTAATTGAAGTTTTGGGAAAAAGATGATTCAAGACTAGATCATTGTTAAATAACCAGCCATACACTAACTTAGCAATTGTGTGATTTATCGATTTAATCGGAGTAGTGCAGATCATTACGAGCTCTCTGCTTCAGCCAAAACAAAAACATCGGGTAGATTCGGATTCATCAAACCGCTGTACACAATATTCTTGTCCGATGAACAAATTCATGATAAATAGAAAAAATTACACAACAAACCATCCGCACACCCACGAACTCCAATAAATAGGCAAAGTCAAGCGGTACCGGTCAACCAGCTCAATCCATCGACGAAACAGCTCCTGCTTCGACGCCATATCCATACGACTAGTTGGTACGGACTGGTTAAACATAAGTGATTCCAAACGAATATCAGCAAGAGTCCTACTTCCCCATCCCCACCAATACTGCTAAGCCGTTCTTTGCTTTCCCAGTCTTTTCAATATTCTAGTTAGTGTTCGAATATAGACTAGCAGTAAACAAATGTCTTCTGCAATAGTGAGGCCAAATCTGCTGTTGGTGCCTTCTTCCCGCTCTACTTGGTTAGCAAGTAAATTTGCGGAATAAAGCATTGTGCACACAAAAAATCCCAGACTTGAATAATGTGACTTGTTTTAATGCTGGCAAACTGATGGTGG